>JAQBSW010000708.1:0-175736 GCA_029291075.1 Eudiplozoon nipponicum
CGACATGGAAACTCATCTTAAATTTGAGGACACTAGCATGTTAGCACAACACATGGCAGGTATTAATTTAGCAGATATGAATGAAAATACAAGCTTATGAGATTCTATTGTACATATTAGGACTGAGCACGATCCGGCATCTATGGGGTTCTCAGACAACAATAGGATAGGAGCCTGTACAGTATGTTAGAGAAAATAAACCAATAATTTTTTAAATATTCGTTTTAATTAGCCAAGGTGGTTTAAATTATCAAAAATGTAACTTAATTTTGTCGGAGGAAGCATCTTCCTCTACAGAATGTAAAAAAAGTGCAAGAATTAAAATGAAACAGAATCACAAAGATGATGGAAACAGCAATCGAGCCGCCAAAGTAAATAAGAAATCATTATTAATTTGTAATTTAAAAAAATTACTGTAAATAATTTATTAAAATTAATTCATGAGTCTAGTTAAACAGTATATTTAGTGGTCTTAACGTGTTTGTCAGGATAATGTGAACACACATGAACACCTTACTTGCAGATTTAGGGGTCATTCAGTAAAGACTGGATAATTTTTTAATTGGAAAATCTGAGGGAACCTTTTTAACATTTCAAATAACATGGGTAATCGCAATGCTAAAAAATCAATTGAGGTCGTTGCGATTTGTGTCCTACAATAGCTCTGCTAAGTAAGAAAGTACGTTACTAAGATGTTCTGCATACGAATATAGATCCGGAATAAAAATGCTTATTATCACCACGGATTATTCAGTCTATGAAACTACGAAAGGTACGCATAGCACACACTAGAACAAAGGGCGTGTAAAGGTTATCAAATAAAAATAAATAACTAATGACAACAGTCTATCTCATATATTTAAGAGCAACTGGTTTGCGGTGGTTTGTTGCCTTATTTCAGTCATTGAAAACCAGTTATTATAAATTGTTAATATTAGATAGCACTAAGTATTTATATAAATGTTTTAGTTTTTTGTATGGGGTACGTATCTATTATCGTCACAGAGTTTAGCATAAGATAATCGCTAAAATCTTTTATGACACTTTTTATTTTAATTGTAATAGGGATACTAAGGTACATTTCGATGATTTAATAACACCATTCTCCAGGGGTCTTATGAATTTATCTTTAGCAGTCAAACTTTCCAGAGGCAACGGTCTCTTCAAAAATGAAATTAGTAGACAAGTCGTATTGATATAGTGAGCATAATAGTAGCTCGCAGCTTTGACATGCTTGGATCGGACAAAGACTGGTGTTTTGAAAGTTCATTTAAACAGCTTGCTCAAATTATTTATGGCGGTTTAATCGATGAACTTTAATTCTAAACGTTAACACGATTTAGTCTAACAAACTTATTTGAGGTTGCGTTCTTGATATAAGCACCTGAACCATTAATTACTTACATATGTCAGTACAAACTAAGAATTGTATAGTGTAGAAAAGGCAATTCATCCAGTAGACCGGTTTCGTCCTTATTGGGAACTCATCAAGTACTGGCCAGAATTTGCCGCGGACAGTGATACTAACCTGGGCACGCGTCTGTTGGAATCTAAAGTTTTGCACAACCACTGAGCTATCCTGCCGCACACTACAGTACACACAATTTTCAGTTATATACTAAATAATGTAACTTGGTTAGTCAATTTTTCCTTTAGGTGGAGCTCAAATGGCATCCATTTAGACCCAAAGTTCCAACTAACCATGTCCAATCTGTCATTACTGAACAGACACCACATTACATGGGGAAGTGGTATTGAAAATGAACATTTATATAATTAAACGAACATTGGTTGCGCGGGTGGTGATAACAATTATTCTAATCAAGGTTGCGGTCTCGATATAAACACCCGACCCATTAATTACTTATATATGCCAGTATAAACTAGGAATTGTATAGTGTAGAAAAGGCAATTCATCCAGTAGACCGGTTTAGTCCTTTATTGGGAACCTTACTCGGCACTGGCCAGAATTTGTCATGCGATAGGATACGAACCCGGCACGTCTGCTTCGGAATCTGGTGCTCTGAAACTCAATCGAGCCACTCCTTTCTTCATTATCTAACATATCATCATTGTTATCGAACATTTTAGTCTCTTGCTATTATTATTCCTTGGCGGAGTTCATACATCCATTTACCTACAAAGTTCCAAATAACCATCAACAACTGTCATTACTTGTAAAGACATTAACTTATATGGTATATTATAATATAGTAATATTAAAAATAATATTGTATAATAAATGAACACCATACAATTTAGTTTATACTTCGACAGCGTGGTAATTAATGTCAGGTGCGTTATATCCAGTGGATCGCATCCCGATTATAGTAATTGTTAAATAATAATCATATCAGTTTGGGTAGTTGGAACTTTGGGTGTAAATGAATGCCATATGAGCTCCACCTAAAGGAAAAATAAACTAACAAAGTTACAAATGTTTGTATATAACTGAAAATTGTGTGTATTGTATATTCTGGAAATTGGCCTGCTTTTTAAATGAAATTTTGTTAATTAGTGTAGAGGATTATGCGCTATATATACCATCGGGAACCTTTAAGATGGCAGTTCCATATAAAGCTTAGTGCAAGGATCTTCGAGATCTATTGTACGTGAAATGGTCTGTAGCGTATGACTTTCCAGACTGGTTAGCTGAATCTCTCCTATTAGCTTCTTCACAATCCCAGCCTCTCTATAATTGAAACTGGCATCCAATTCAATGCAAAATATATTTCAACAAAAGATTTCCTAATTGGAAAAGCAGGAGTATGCGCTGGAGGTATATGCGAGTATGGAATCAAATTAAATTATGATTACTAATCTGTCAAGCCTCAAACAAATGAAATACATTTATAACTTGGCTATCAAAATCCTGCATTTAATAAAAACGCCTAACTTCCGATAGAATGAATGAATTTTAAACATCTTGTTAAATCATTAAAACGCGTATAAAGTTATGAGCCAGAGGGTTAACCTTGTTCTCGCAACAAAAGAAACAATGCCATAACAAAACTACGATAACTGAAAACTGGCACGAAAAAAATTACAATACACTAAAGTATTTAAACCAAGAATGTAACAGAAAGAATTACAATATTTGAAAAATAAAATTAATACAATCCAATATTTGTATAAACACTCAGCGGAGAATTTAAGCATTAAAATAAATTATTCATTTTTTAAATATTGACCACCACATAAGATCTTAAAGTAAAACGTGTTATTAAGTTATGTTTACCAATTTCACTACCCGCTTAATCAATTATTGCTTATTGTTCAGCTATAGCCTATTCAATTTGGCTAGTGTTTATGAAGCTTTAAATATTTTTTGATTATTCAAGTGAGCAATGGTGTAATTTTTCCAAATTTATTGTTTTAAATTTTTGTTAATCCTTTACTGAATGTTAATCAAAAAAATTCTGCACCTTCGAAGATTTTTAAAAGGATAAGCTATTCGTAATTTTAATTGAGTTTACATAAACAACATTGATCCAAATATCATAATTATATTTCATAGATTTTGTATATATATATATATATATATGGATATATATATATAATTTTATTTTTAAATGGCAAACTCGGATAGTAAAATGTACTGCTGCAATAATAGATTGAAAGTGCTTTTATTAGAAGATTAATTCATTCTGAAATGGTGCTTTTATGAAGGTAGTTGTTATGTTGCAGGCCAACTCGAAATGCATCAGCTTTTATATAATTAAACGAAAATTGGTTGCGCGAGCGGTGATAACAATTAATTTTAATCAAGTTTGCGATCTTGATATGAACACCTGACCCATTATGTACATACATCTGTCAATATAAACTAAGTATTGTATATTTATGTAAAGGCAAATCATCCAGTAGACCGATTTCGTCCTTACTGTAAACTCATCAAGTACTGTCCATGGCAAATTCTGGACAGTACTTGATGAGTTCCCGATAAGGACGAAACCGGTCTACTGGATGAATTGCCTTATCTACATTATACAATCCTTAGTTTATACTGACAAATGTATGTACATAATAAAAGTACGAGAAGCTGTTGATCCAGTTTTCTATATGATACATTTTGAATTTTCTTTGTTATACTTATTAAACTAAAATTAGTTTTATTTGAATAATACAAGAATTCATGACTGTAATCTCTTTTATCGTCGGATAGTATGAATTGTTTACTGTGGTGATTCTCTGAGTATTATATTATTTTTTTATTTGTCGTTATAATATTTTGTTGTAGATGATTTTTATAGAATTCATAACTGGGAAATAAATAATCTATTCTCCAATCTTGATGAGATACATGTGGTGAAATAACCAACTAGATGACTTGAATGCTTAGAAGCAAACTTGGTTTGTTGGTACACTTATAATATAGCGTATTATCTGATTGAATTGGGCCTTTAAGAAGCTACCTTAAGATGGAAATTATAGAACGTTGAAGACCAGAAAGCTGCGTCTGCAATTGCACATTTAATGTTGTGTAGGATTTACAGAAGCATATTGAATTTAATGAATTTACCATCTTCTTATCTATTTAGTTAAATAATCTATTTCAAATCGCATTTCGGTTGATATGGTACAAAGAATGATTAAGAAAAGAATATGTAAATGAGGAATTAAAATTGATAATATTGTTAATGAAAGTATGCTTGATTATATTTATATGTTGAGATATGCTATAAATTGATAATGAAACATTTTTTATTACTAGAAATTCGTAGTCAATCAGAAATAATTGTATTTACTAATTTTAAAATATAACAAAAAATTAGGCGAAAAAGATATGAATTGCTTCTGGAAGGACGAAGAAAGAGGTAAAAGGATTATATTAATAGATAAAAAGGATAGCAATTTTTCATAAGAACTAAAGTTGTTCGGTAATATAATGCGCGATGTTCGAAAGTTAAACGTTATGTCTACCTATGCGGATCATTTATAAGACGAGGAACAAAAACTTATAGATTACTGTGGGAAGTTATTAAACTTAATGATGAAAATTTTATATAAATAGCAAAAAGATAAATTCAGAATATCAATCGATAAACTACTGTAATTGAATAACGTTTATTAATTAATTCGGAACATTTATAAATAAATGTTTGAAAGATGGTGTAATATCGCCCGGTATTTTGACGATTCTTGTGCGTTTATTGCTTAATGTTAGCAAGCCAACAATAGTTAATTATTACAAATGAATCTCTACGACGCTTCTTATCTTGAAAATGATTATCGACTAATATTAAATCATCTGAACTTTAATTTCACCGCTGGACTTTGACGTAAGTCAAAATCGATTGACAAAAGGACGTTTGGCTATCAAGAATATTCTATCTAATCAGAATTTTATCATAGGCCCGGATGGTAAAATATGGATGCAATTCTAGTCTGCATTGGTATGTTGAAATCGTGTGAATCTACTTCTTTCACAGCTATTATGAAGAAGACTTGTCCTTAAAGGTTAATCCGCTTATTTTAAGACTACTTAACTTTTAATTAGATAATAGTCGCAGGCTCATTTAAGTTAAAAACACAGTCTAAACTGTTAAGAGTTACAACGGGAGTTTCACATGATTCCAGCTTAGGTCCGTTATTATTCAAAACTATTTTTAGAAATGTGCAGAACGTAGTAATAAATAGTGATAGTTGCAGACTTGCAAACGGTTTAATAATTATTTTCTGAAAAATCTAAAAAAATATTAAATCTACTATAACATTAAATATTAAGAATCTGAGCAACTAACTAATATAGCTTAGTTCAACTGTTTTATTTTATAAACACAAGCAGTAAAAGAAACAGTAAGTCGGATTTTAAAATATAATTGTAACTAATTCTGTAATTTCGATTGTGATAATAAAACCACAGAAGCTTTATTAATCACATGAAAAATTAAATAATGTTCATTAAAATTATATTTCATTTAAGATATACGTTAGTTTATTTCTAAATGAATATGAAAAGCCCAAATAAGCTTAACTTGTGTTCAGAACCTTCTCCAGCACAAGCACTTGTCTATTCATAATTATCGTATGGCTGACTGACTTATTTTAAACAAAAACGAATAATTTCGATAAAATTGCTTAATCAATATCTAGTTCATGTGGAAAATATTTAACATGGTATAATTGAATCTGGTAATTCCAACAGAATCAAACTAAGAGGTAGATTAGTTTTTTATAAATTTAAAGTGGACGTGCTTACAAGGAAGCTGAGTTTAAATTTAATGATTTCGCCATTGGATCCCACCGTATACAAATTTTTTCTGTTCTAGTGTTTTGCGTAATGGTTTCCGCGAAACCAAAATCGGAATTTTTATTTCTCATTTTCTACTATTAAGAAAACGTGATTTGAGAACTCAAGTTAGGGTTTCAAACGATGGGAAGACGCAGCCCTATGAGAATTATGCCTACCGACACGAAAGAAATTAGCATCAAGCTTTACTTTAGCTGCAGTGTCGTCTGTACTACATCAACTTGTTAAACAACTTGTTGAGAAAAGTCTTATTAAGTTTTAATATTTATCAACAGATGGTGTTATATGGCTCGCTTCGGTCGGAGATTATTCAGAACAAATTGAAGTTGCTGTGTGATCGTCGGCGTTGATTGAATGTCACTTATCTCAAATTGACTCACCAAGTCTGGAAGAAGTTGATGATTATGTTCGAATGTGACCTACGAAATAGATTCCTTAATACAGTCTGGATACAGAAAACGCATACCTTATAGTACAAACGAAAATTCGACCACATTTGGGATGTTTTAAGTGAAGCGTATAGCGCTGATTTCAACTGGTAATGCACACGCTTGAATACTTTACATTTTCAGGTTCTCCGATTATTGGTCTTGATTAATGGGCTCCATCAGCTGCTTGTCTGAAAATGATGTTGGAGCAAGATTTTCTACTCTTTTTGTTCCAATATTTCAAGACCTTATTTCTAGTCTCATCTTCAGGGTTGACACAATACGCACAGGAAAAAACATTTTTTGGCAAATGTGGTATCCTCATACAGGACAGATCTATTTATATTTATTATAATTCTTAAAGTATTTGTTATTGTCTGCCCTAATATCCGGTCTTCATGCCTAATCTCGTATACACAAACTTATCCATGTCACCCATTCCCGCACACAATAACCTATATACACATGTGTACTCCACTAAAGTTACATTTTCAGAATAACTATAAGCAAACCTTATGGATTAACATACATGCCTATCCATGATGTCTCTATTTTTAATTGCTGAATCGGACGCGTATAAGGATCAACAAAATATTGATTTTAATATTGCAGTAATCCTCAAACACCCTAATTTACATAATCCCATCCAGTGTGCAAAATGTTATAGGAAGAGATCGAATACGGAGCCTAAACTAACCAATCGTATCTCAACCAAATACACATTTAAACTATATCCTGTATAAATTTATTTTTCCATTTAAATATCAAAATCATATAAATATCTATACACACATATATATATATGTACATTTATATTTTTATTTAGATATTGTGGCCCCTTTGTACATCCTTATATTTATATGTAAAATAATTTATATACCGTTACCTTTAACAGCCATGTATAGATAAGCATATAAACAACAATGTGAGTTCTTCCCATCACTTTATAAATATCTATATCCATCCTTATATATATATATATACATTATATATATATACTCTATATATATATATATATATATATATATGTAGGAATATCCTTTGACAACCTGTGAGTCCCTCAGCGGATAAGTTATATCAATTCAAAATTCATTTTGTTATGTTAAACATATTTTTCTGTCTATGTATATATATATATATGCATATATATGTATCTATAAGCAATTCAATGAGTTCTTTGAACTTCAACTACCTACAATTGACAATGAGTGTATAGTATACTTACTTTACATATATATGCACATATATATTATATATGCTCACATTTTATATGAATATATAAATATCAAAATATATACATATAGACGTCTACGCCCAATACATATTTATTGTATATCTCAATCCACATAAGCAACCATGTGAATTCTTCTCACATTATATAAAAATCTAAATATTCTTCCACATATACATTGCGAATATCTAAATAAGTATTTAAACAACCATGTGAGCTCACTCCACATATTATATGCATATTCATATGTCTCTGCATAATATGTATATAAATATAGACACACATATCTACAAAGTATATTTATAAAAACATATAAGCAACAATGTGAATTTCTCTCACATCTTATATAAATAAAAATGTTCAAAATATATATACATATATATGTGTGTGTATATGTGTATATAATCTGGATATTTATATATTTACATTTCACTTCATCAATAATTTATAAATGGAATATATATATATATATATATATATATATATATATATATATGTAAGTCAACATATAAGTAACTATGTAAATTCCCCCGACAGCACACGATTTACTATAATTATTACCAAATTACCTATTTATAATTCCATCTAATTTGTTCCGTTTTCTAACTCTAATTTATTATTAACTTTGATTCCTCCAATCTACGTTTCCTTCTATTCGAGAAGACTTCATTAAATATGGGGCCTAATGATTTTTCTACAAATATCATATTCATGACGTTCATTCCTGATTTTATATCAACTGATTCCCTTATCAACCTGGTTAATCTATTTTGGTTTTATATATTGCAATCCGTTTACAGCCATTCCAGTTTATCTGATGACCTGTCTCCATTGAGTGCCTGGCTAGATCTGATATTTGACCATGCCTATATTTTCATGCAGTTTTATATTCTCCACTACGTACCCTTATTGGACGGATGGTTTCATCTATATACCTGTGTTTGCAATCTTTACAAGGTATCTCATAAACCCCTGATGTGTTGAGCGGTTCTATTTTTTCTTTCTGATTCGGTAGCTTATTGCCTATTGTAACACTGTTCTTATCTTGTATTTCGTTGCTAATGTCCTAATTTTTCTACTTAATTTAGAATCTGGTAGAACCAAAGTTCTGTGCTTATCAACATTTTGCTTTTCTAAATCCCTTACCTGTTTCTCTTGGGTTAATTTTCTATTAAATCGCAATAGCGTCTCGTTTATGATTTTCGCAGTTAATCTTTCCGGATAACCATTTATTCTGAATATTTCTTTCAATCTCAAAACTACCGCCAGTGCGACTGGCGGCGACATGATGAGTTCTCAGTAAGGACGAAACCGGTCTACTGGATGAATTGCCTTTTCTACATTATAAAATTCTTAGTTTATACTGACATATTTAAGTAATTAATGGGTCAGGTGCTTATATCAAGATCGCAACCCTGATTATAACAATTGTTATCACCGCCCGCGCAACTAATGTTCGTTTACCTGCATTGAATAATAATATGGCTTTAGGATGATTTATTGCACATCAGTCAGAAATGGTAACATAGGTGAAGGAAAGAAAATCGCTAAATAAACTTGAAGGATAAAATTTTTGTTTGGTCTGCATATAAATAGATGGTACCCACCCGCAATGAACCAAATTGAATAATGCCATCCTTCATCATCTTGTCAAATATGATTTGACTGATTGGTGCGCAACGCGAGCTTTATATGTTGACTCACTTGCTTAAGTCTGCTATTGTGAGATTTGTGCTGTGTACATAAGTGATTAGAGTCCTGATTATGGAACCGGAAATCCGTTTCCGAAACGTCGCCAGTCAACGAAGATTAGGTCGTACCTCATTTCCAGTGTTTAGTATGAACGATGTTGAAGCCTTCGGAAGAAAGGGACGAATCTGCATCCAGCCAAAACGAAGACCTAATCGATGCGTATTTGTAAATGAAAATCAATTTTACCTTTGCGAAACTGCTAGTGCAAAGAAACAACCCGCGAAAGCAATTTGCGGAGAGTCAAAATATGGTCTAATGTAGCCTTGGCTGCATGTAGCTTTTTTGTCTAAAGGTCTTGAGCTGGCGAAAAGCGATGAAACTTTTGTTGTGATGTGGTCAAGAGTTGTTAATCGATGCAGATTAATGGGATTGGAAGGCTTGACTTCCAAATAATATGTTGCGCACTAAAGGATATTTTAAAATTAACTAATATTTTTGTTTTCACAAAGACTGCTGTACTGCCATTAGTGTTTTCGCTCGTACAGTTTCGGCTTTTTGTACTGAGAGCCTTTTTCAAAGGTCCCCTCATCACACGACTGTTATATAAGTAATAAAACAGGTACAACTTTCGTTTAAATATTTAAATTTACTTAATGAATGCAGAATCAAATTCGTTGCTCTCAACAATAATAGATTAAAAAATATGCAGCAACCATTCTTTAAACAAAGTTTGCAAACGTAAGATAAACACCAATCTAATTGTAAAATATTGCAAAACTACCACCAGTCACACCTGTCGAACTTCTAGGATGATCATTAGAGTAAAAATAAAAACTGAATAATGAAGAGCAACCACCCTGTTTCAATAACATAATCATCGATTGCGCGGATGTGATAATATATATCTAAATCAAGTCCATATTATAATAATAATAATTATTAATATTATTATTATTATTATTATTATTATTATTATTATTATTGTGGTTTGATCCACATTAGCCTTTTTTACCTCGAACTCTAATGATGAACATTGGAATGTAGAAACATTTCAGTATGCTTAAAAGATTGTAGATTTATTATGTTGTCTAAATGATTAAATAAAATTAGATAGTGGTTTATTTCGAATTTCGCACTCTTAATTAAAAGAATTACAATCATCACCAGCAAAATCAGTGAATCTTTGTATGTTGTATCCTATTGGAAATATAAACAATGTAATTTTTATGTTGTCACGAAAATAACATTTCTTTAGCTTTTCCATGTGTAGATGCTTTTTTTGCAGATATCTATTATGTACACAATTACGTATGAGGTGTTACGCACCTAGTACAAATTAGTTTAAATATGATCAGAAGAATCAACCAAAACAGCATGAATGGATGGTATAATCTCGTACATATTCGTTTCGTCAGTAGGAGCCGATATTACGCCCTTTACCCACTATTTAGGTGAGGAATATGGGAAAATAGGATGGTACAATCTCCTATACGAATGTGTAAACATGCAGTAGTGAAGCTAACTTCATATAAAGTCAACGAAAGGAAACATTCTCTTAATTTTAAACCACTTGTTTATTACTTTGGTGTGTGTTTCAAATGTGCATATATATTCAAGTATGTATTAGGTGTTGCGAGCCTAGTAACAAATTAGTTCAGTTGTGACCAGAAGGATAAACCAAAGGCAGCATGAACGGAAAGTATAATCTCATGCACATTCGTTTCGTGCTTACTGGCGACTCATCAGTAGGAGCCGGTATGACGTCTTTTAACCACTATATATTTGGGTGAGGAATGTGGGATAATGGGACGGTACATTTCTTGACCAAAATACCAGGTAGTTAAGAGCATATGCCAGCTCCCTGCGATCAGTCACCAGTAACACAGAAAGTGATATTGCATGGTCTCTCCGTTCATGCTAATCAACAGTTTAGCTGCTGGGCTATTGTTACTAGGTTCGCAACACCTAATACATACTTCAATATATATTAGTTCTCCGCAACAAACAGTGCATTCATTAGTTCTTTATTAATTCCTTCGTTCTTTTGTTCATTTCTTCGGTCAATCATTGAATATTGTTTTAAATTACTCTGTTGTTGTTAAATTAATCTATTTATTCCTTCCTTCTTCTATTTAGCTCATTCACATATTTTATATATCATTTGGTTATCCCTTGGGTATTGTTTTCAAATATGCATTCACAATTCGTTCATGGATCGTTACTTTCGTTTTTTTACAGTTCAGTCTTCCATCAATTAATGCATGCATTGATTCATCTGATAGCTTAATTCTTTCGTTAATTCCATTATTCTTTCTTAAAAATGCATTACGTAGCTCATTCCCTTACTTCAAAATCGTTTGTTTATTGCTTCTCTGTTCATTTCAAATATGCATTCATTAATTCTTTGATTGTTTGCTTTTTTCGTTTGTTTATCTCTTCAGTCCTCCATCGAATAATGCATTAATTGACTCTTTCACTGATTATTCAATTCCTCTAATTATTCCTTCATTCTTTCTTTCGACTCCGCATTCATTAACACATTCATTTATTTTTTATATTCGTTCGTTTATTCCTTTTTTGTTTGTTTCAAATATGCATTCACTAGTTCTCTCAGTACTTGTTACTTTCGTTTGTTTATCTCTTCAGTTTTCCATCGAATAATTGAATGATTATCTATTTTATGGATTGCCCAATCCCTCTATTTATTCCTTATTTCTTTCTTTCTTTCCATTATGCAATCATTAGCACATTCACTCATGTATAACTCGTTTGTTTATTCCTTCCGTATTTGTTTCAAACATGCATTCAGTCGGTATTTTATTGTTTGTTTCTTTCGTTTGCTTTACTCTTCAGTCTTCCGTTCAATAACGCATTCATTGACTCTATTATTGAGTGTTTAATTCCTGTGTTTTTCCTTCATTCTTTCTTCAATTAATTTGTAAAATGTTTGTTTGTTCCTTCTCCTTTTGTTTCATATATGCATTTTTTAGTTATTTCATTATTTGTTTCATTCATTGCTGTATATCTCCATACTTCCAACGAATATGACATTCATTGACTCTTTCGTAGATTGTTTAATTCCCCTGCATATTTCTTTGTTCTTTCATTCAAATAAGCTATAATTAGCGCATTCAGTTATTTTTTATTTGTTTTTTTTATCCTTCGGTTGATGTTGTCGTTGAGAAAAATAAATCCTTTTAAATTGAGATACGGATATTAATCTAGTGCATAATCGTAACCGAAATATCAATATGCATTTAATTTAAACTTTCATATTATATAGCAACTTTCGAGTAAATCTGTTTTCTTTTAATGACATTTTTATATTTATTTTCTTTTAGTGGAATTTAGCTCTCTATTATTAAAAATTCTCTAGCATAATTTTATATAACGAAGAAGTAGTGTGCATATGAGTATTTATTCATTTAATTAACTACTGTAAATGTATAATTTTGCATTTAAATGAAATAGAAGTTCTGACTGGTTATGCAAAAAGTTATATTAAGAATAAAACGAATCCGAATATCTAAAAACCAGTAAATTAATTTATATAATTTCTTCAAAGGTGTTTATCAAATGTTTATTGTTGTTTTTGTTGTTCAAATATTGATGGCGTCATTTTTAAATGTTTCATATGTCACGAATAAGTAATCCATAATTATGTAAATCAAATTGAGAAAATAAATATTTCCATTTCAATCAGATTTCTTTGCTACGAAATAATTTATCATAAAAAATATTGTTTAACGGAAATGCCATGGAATTATAATCCTCACTTTATTTAAGAATTTAAAAAAAATTATCTTGGTTGCTCAGGAATATTTTTTATTTTTATCACAGTTTGAATTTAAGTAAAGAAAGAACTTTCACAAAATTCCATGTAATATTTCATTGCTTTTTATATACTTATGCTTAGAATATTTTTCTTGATTGTTCCAATTGAGTGAATTTGTCATTAATTATTCACTAATGAACAACCCAGTTCAATTAATAAGAAGGCCGCTTTGTTAATAATGTAATTTTGGGTATTAAAGCGTATTCCTTTACTGTTTTTAACTATTTTTCTTCAACATGTCAATTTCAGTCATAAATTTATTAAGCGGCTATTGTTCTGAGTTCGTTTAACAAACAATGTGTCAATTCTTATGCTACTGAATTAGAAACAAACTGTTGTATCATGGAATTGTGTACTCACAATTTGAATCACAGCCGGGATCAAGGAATTTTGCTTCGCTTATTTAGTTTCGTTTTAATCAACTACTACAATTGCATTTATACATTTTAATAATATGACAATCAACATTCTTTTGCATGGCTTCATAAACCAGACTGAAAGACAAAATAAAGCAAACTAAATTTAATTTAATAAATTATTATTTTTCAAAGCTATACTTGGGCGAATAACATTAGACGAAAGAAATAATTAAGCAGCTCGTTAATTTTAAAAATTTGTTTCTTTAATTATAAGTTTGCCTAATCCGCCAAACAGCCAATTAAACCCGTTACAACTTTATATTTAATTGAAAATATTACACTTTGAATAATATTCTCATTTGAACAAAGCATCCTCTTTCTGTGTAGAAGTTTTATAAACTATAATTTTTTGTTCGATTAATAAGAGTATGCAAAAATAATTTAACTAAACGTAAAATTTTGCAATATAAAATTAGAGTATTTGGAAGTTTCTACTAAATATAAGCAGATAAATTTTTGCAGTCTATTTAAATTAAGGATGCGATCTTGATATAAAGGCCAGTTCCATTACATACGTACATTTGCCATAAAAAACTAAGCGCTGTAGAGTTTAAATATAGCAATTTATCCAGCAGATCGGTTTCATTCTTATTGAGAACTCTCCACGTAATGTCCAGAACTTGCCACTGGCAGGACTCCAACCACGGCACGTCTCCCTTGCCATCCGTTAATCTAACCACAGACGCTGCGCTACATGGGGAAGTGGTATTGAAGTGAACATTTAAAAATTTAAACAAATATTGGTTTAATGGGTGTTGATAATAATTATTTAAATCAACTACACAATCGTGATATAATCACCAGTCTCATTTTATACAACCAGTTGTCAGATATAAGCCGCGAACTCTCTAATTTCGAAAATTCAATTCACCTAGTGGTCCGGTTTTGTCCTTATTGGGAACTATTCACGCACTGTACAGAATTTGCCGCGGACAGGTTTTAAACCAGGGCACGACTGCCTTGCAATCTGTCGCTCTAACAACTGAGTCACCCTGCCACACGCTTCAAACAATTTTGGGCTATATACTAACTAATGTTTCATGGTTAGACTTTCTCATTTGTGGGAAATTATATGTTCTCTCTTTAGACATCAAGTTTGATCTATCTCTTCAAAACCTGTAACTATTAAACGGTCACATTGCAACCTGGTTAAGAGGAATTGAAGTGAATATTCATTTGTTTTATTATTATTAATTTTATTATTAAATCACTTGATGGCTTATTGTTTCAGTAAAAATTTAAAATAATAATAATAATAATAACGGTAATACTAATATTAATTATAAGTTAGAATAATAATAATAATAATAATAATAATAATAATAATAATAATAATAATAATAATAATAATAATACTATTATTATTAATACTACTATCGCTACTATTACTTTAATTATTATTAATACACTATAATTTTTTATAATTTAAAATCATTATCACTTCCAATGTCAGCATCATGTGTCTTTGTAGATAATTTATTTTTACGGTAAGATCTACAATTTTAGCTGTCGGCTTTAAATATTATTTCGGAATCATCACAAATATTCGTTTCATCTCTGCATCTCAATTCTTAATATCAACACCATTGTTTTATTTTGTGCCTATTTTTTAAGTGAAGCTGCTTGTTCAATGATGAATTTGAAGAAAGATGGAACATTGCATTCGTAGAATATAAAGTGCAAAATGCCATGAAAACAAAAGAATTTCGTGAAAAATCATTGGCCAATAGAAAAGTTAACAAAACAATTTTCTTTTGGTACGTTTTAATTTAAAATTTTGGGTCGACCAAACGCAGCATATTTCAAGATGCCAAGTGGTTCATGTAAGTTTTATGCTTAACCGCTTTATTTCTTTCATTTATTTTTGTGGTTGCTAGAATAATTTACGATCGTTCAGGACCAAATATAAAGCAAAAATCTCTTTTTATTGAATAACCTTTATTGAAATTTGAATGATTAGTATGCATTTGTAGAAAATAAAATCTAAAAGTAAACCATAAATTTATTCATATATATTAAAATCGGCAATATTTATTTTTAAAATAAAATTATGGTTTAATTTTAAATTGGAAATCAACAATTACACACCTAAATATAAGCACGCAGGTCTATACAAAACACGTTATATTAACAGATGTTGTTTAAGAGAATTCGCTAGAATGAGCGCGAATACAACTCCTAGAATTGTGCCTAAAGGCGTAACAACGTTTCCTCGTGCTGAGTTGCAGAGATCGGTATCACAGCATCTTATGTCGTAACCCGTTCCTTCATTCTTCATGCAAGACTCATTGCATGTGTCGGCGCATGCTTTAGATACAAACTCTTCCGTTCCTGCGACATACCTGTGATAGCTCTGTTAATTTTATTGTATAAAAAACAACAGATTGGATTAGATAAATTTTCAGCCAAATACTTTATAAAACATATAATTTAGCAATATATATTGGTTTTGGTTTATTAAGGCATCATAAACTAATTAGTAAATGCCGGTTTCTTTAATTTCACTCGCAATATTTGGCTATTTTTTTCTGCAAATTACTGTTTTATTCAATAGCATTATTTTTTTTAAATAAAGAGCTTCGTGCAATTATTGAGGCCCGTAGATCGTTTCTAAACGCCAAGTTTAGGAAAATCTGTTTGACGGAAGTAATCTGATGTTGACATTTGTGAACCGCTCCGGATATTTTTTCATTAGCAAAATTGTATTCAGGTAGCCTGGATAAATCTTATCACTCAGTGCAAAAGTTAACATTACATTCAGCACACAGGAAGCATGAGGTTGGATGCCGAAGATCAATTGATAATTCTATTCCCCAAGCAAATCAGCTATCACCGGGCATATATTTTTAACGGGACACCAAGGAAACTTGTAAAAATTTTCAATTCGGATAGATTATTATATGTATGCGAAGCTCTCTATGTAAAACAACAAGTTCTCAGCCTAAACTTTAAAAAGCTTCATCAATATGATATTTTAATCGACTGGCCAGGAATTACAACACCCGACAAAAATTAAAAGCATCCAGACAAGACCGAACAGCAACCAGATGAGCCTCAACAAACATTCGATCGGATTGTTAAAAAACTAAGCAAGAATGGACATCAGGACAAACAGTGTCACTATCATCATTAACAGTGACAAAATATGAGTGATCAGAAGGGGAGAGAGTTAAATTTTTTTTTAAAAACAAAGCGAAACAGAATACGAAAATTGGGAAAACACTCGTACACTCGACAGAGCGGGCGCTTGGTCTAAACGCAGTCCATCAATACAAGAGTGACCAGCTCTCAAACATCACTCTGAAATACAATGAGAATGACCCCTTCAGTCACTATAGCCTAAATATTGCGCAAGTTAGTATATATATATATATATATATATATCTATATATATATATATATATATATATATATATATATATATATATATAATAAATCATATATGGCCCTGAGCTATGGTGTAGATATAAATTTAATGGACATTATTTCTTACGCATTTTATAGCAAAATTAGATCAGTTTTAAGACAAGTGTTATATTATGCAAATTTCTGTACATCTATTTAAGAGAAAATTATCCATTTGGAAACATTTTCACTTTTTTTTTTACAAACACTACATACCATACAGACGCCACAACCGCCAGTAACCACACCGACATCCGATCCTCTGCAGGCATCGCATGTGTAACATTTTATCGCTATAAAAAATAAAAGCAACATTAGTAGTGTTAATAGCAGTAGTTGTTGTGTAAGTTGTAATAGTAGTCATCGTTGCAGTATTAGTAGCATTAATAATAATCATAATAATAATATTATTATATAATATATATATATGTAATAATAATGTAATACTACTACTACTAATAATAGTAATAATAATAATAATAATAATAATATGTAATAATAATAAAAATAATAATAATAATATATATATATAGTAATAATAATAATAATAATAATAATAATAATAATAATAATATATATAATAATAATAATGAATATCGTTAAACAAATGCTTAATTTAATATACTTTTTAATGTATACTGTAAATTTTGTAATGACTTGGTATTCTATTTAAATTAGGACATATTCATTAACGTTTCTTCGCTGGTGCGAAAACATATTGATTTCGCCGCTTAAAGATTTCGAGAAGATGTTTTATTCTTCTCCTTAGATAAATGGAGATTCTATTTGATAGTGAGGTATTCGAAAATCAGAAGATCGATCGGTATTTATCAAAGCGCATTGGACATATCTATAGTTTGTATTAAAATGTCTAAATTGTATGCAACGTCAATAATAAAATGTTCATCCACATAACGTGCTTCGCTTTTATGAGCATTACATTTGAATGTGAAGAAGACAACAAATTAAGATTTTGTCGACTTTTCTAAATCTGTGCAGCTGGCAACAGATTGTGAAGCACAGAATGCGAACCAGTAAAGACTGAACGCAAGATGTTTAAATTATAGTAAATTGTGGCCTATTCCCATCTGTTGATCATTTGGTGTGATCTGAGGTTGACACAGGATAGATGAACTGCGCCAGTGTGGAAATAAAGTAGTGAAATTGCGATGCGATACGACATATAACCATATAGGGTTGGTACTTAAATCAGGTTCACCAACAAATTTGCTCCAGTTTAAATATGCACTAAACCTGGTTTCCTAAAAACAACAGATAAATGAATATAGGGTAGAGCGGAGACCAGATCATTCCTTATTGTTACAACGTTAAAATGCAGCATTGGGTCAAACGTCCATCTCTGTTACGAATCCAGATTTTTAATACGAGGATTTAGCACTGGTTTGCACAAAATATCCGAAAAGTTTGCACACACGAAGATTGGTCATAATATAAATTATATTTTTATTTATTTTTAACAGAGTAGTTATTTCACTATCGAAAGTCCTCTGTTTTACCTACCTTGCAACGTACAAATTCAAATAAGATTTTATGTATGAAAGTTATTTTAGTGTAGACGCTGAAAATTGTGAGTTCATAATACATTTCGAACAGACAGATGACATATATTAATAAACATTGGTTGCACGGGCGTTGACAACAATCAATTTAAATAAAGGTTGAGAAATTGATGTAAACACCTGACCCATTATGTACATTTTTCAGTATAAACTAAGAATTGTATGTTGTAGAAAATGACTCAGTGGTGAGAGACTACATTCTGAAGCAGACTTGCCGAGATTCAAGTTCTGCCAGCGGCAAATTCTGGACAGTACGTGATGCGTTTCCGATGTATACAAAACCGGTCTACTGGATGAATTGCTATTCTACATTATACAATGCTTAGATTATACTGAAAAATGTATTTACATAATGGGTCAGGTGTTTATATCAAGATCGCAAATTTGATTAAAAGTAAATTGTTAAAAAGGCACGAAGGTAACGTACAAAATCATTAAGAGATTGGAAATTTACAAACATATTTTTTAGAATGGAATGAAATAAAACGAAATGTAAAATAGGTGTGAGTTTGAGAAATAAAGAGCTGATTATAGTTAAAATTAAACCAACCACACTGGTTTTACTTTTTCATAGAAGTATTTAACTCTATCTCATGAGCGTTACATTTAAATAGAAAAGTCTAAATAAAATAATTAATATCTAATTTAATTTTAATCTAATTTAAAATAAAAAGTCCAATCTAATGAAATCGAATAAAATAATAATTAATTTTAGTGTGTAGTTATTTTTGTAGATTTAATGAGATTCGATTTAATGTGATGTGATATAGTGATGTTTAATGCAAGTAGACGAAATGTGATTTAATCTTGAGCTACGTTCTGTGATGTAAAATAAAACGATTTATTTTGATATTATTTTGGTCATTCCAATCAAATTGAGATTCAATATTGATTTCTGTTCCGATGTGACGTGTTTTTATATGATATTTAGTGCATTAAAATGACTTGAAGTTTATTGTTGACATATGGTTTAATGCATTCAAATGTGGTGTAATTTTTTTAAATTTGTTGTTGTTTAATATCATTGGATATGATGCATATGATTGGACTATTTTTGTCATAGGAAGTTGTGTGGCTGGAATTGAATCTTCGTTATGTCATTTGTCGTAAGATGAAGTAACATTACTTTATTTAATTGTATGTGATATTATAATAGTTATAAGAGCATATGTTATCGGACTTGATGTGATTTAATGCTTTTCTGAGATTCTAATTTGTTTTGAAGAGTTATTTTTATAATTTGACTTTTTTCTCAGATTTATTAAATGTGATACATATGGATGTGATGTAGTGTGATCAATTACATCTAAGTGAGATAAAATGTGATTAGATTTATATATTATGAAACGGTTTAATTTATTGCATTCAAATGTATCGTAAATTTAAACGTGATATTGGATTATTTAGTTTGCTACAATTTGATAATGTTATGCCATTGGTTTTAAAAGGTTGATATGTGATTTTATATGTGACAGAAACTTTAATCAGATGCGGTAATGTGTATTATGATTTGGTCAATTTTCTGTGATTTTATTTAATGAGATGCAATGCGAGATAAATCATTTTATATGGTGTGATTACATGCAACGCAATATGCTTAAATGTCGTACATTTTCAATTAATTTAATTGAGTATGACTTCGTGCTTTGTAATTTGATGCAAATGGATATATTTTTATTTGCTTTTTTAATTTTAATTTTTATGAGTTATGAAATTAAGAACTGTGATGGGTTTCTATGATGAGATATAGATGGAGATTATGTCACATGACATTATGGGATGTGATGAGATACTGTGTTATTAAATGTAATATTAGGTGTTGCTTGGAAAGTGATGTTACTTGATTTGTTTGTAATTGATGTGGTGTAATCTGATTTGATGCATTGTATAGTGGCACGGTGTCATTTGATTTAAATTGCCAGAATATCATTAGATTGTGTGGGATGAAATTCTTCCTGATTTGATTTGATGTTATATTATGTGGGTAGATATGATGAGATTTTATGATATGCTCTTCTAGAATGACATTAAGCGTAATTTGCCATCAAGCTCGGATGTTATTTTATGATATGTAATATTATAATATGCGATTTAACCAATGAGAGGTGACATTATGTGATGTGATGTGATGTATTGTATATTCTGGGTTAACTCTTGACGAGATAAATTGTCATGTTACTTAATTTGATGCTGGGCCACCTTGTTTGTGCGAGCCTAATTGATTTTATGCAACTTTATGATAATTCACGTGATGTAGCGTGATTGAATTTTATATGATGAGAAATAATTTTATCTGATTTGACTCTATGCTGTTTTATTTAATAATAATTGTGTGTGATATGGCTTGAGTGGATCTGAAGTGATCGGATATTTTTTAGATATTATACGGTATTATTTACATTTAAGACAGTTTTTTTACTTTGATATTACACAAGCGATAGAATTGAATAACATTTGGTTTGGTGTTATACAATGGGATGTGACGTGATTTTATTTGACGGAATGTTTTACGACGACATATAATTTTGCTTGTATTGGAATGATTACATTATATGCCATTTTATGGAATGTAATATAAAATGCATTAATTGGTTTGGTTTGATTTTATCTGTATTCCTTGGATGAGAGTAAATTTTATCACAATTATGAAATCCAATACGATGCAACGTAAAACATGCTTTTGCACTTCTCGAATTAATGTGAAAATTTATAATGTGAAATTTATGTGAAATTTCATATCATATACTTTTATGTCATGATGTTATGCGGTGTAATTTTACATTATTTTATTTTATGTAAATTAATTATATGTAAAATAGTATGAAATGATGTCATTCTGTTAAATTTTAAACAATGTGATGAGATGTAATTGGATTAAGTGGGATTAATTAAAATGCTGGGTTGTCATTTGATATTACTTTATATTAGGCTGCTTTATTTTATGTACTATTATGTGATGATATTTGAAATTGATGATTTAATGTGGCTTACGATAATACGTTGTTAAGTCATTTTATTTGAGAATAGTATGTGATATTTATGCGATTTTGTATGACATTTGTTGAATTATTTTGAAGCATTGTCATGCAATTTTATCTTATTTGTTGTAATGGTTTTATTGTAGGTTGAGAAGTTATATGGTTTTAATTTTTAATGAGGTGATTTAAAGGGATTTCCTGTCTATGTATTTGATTTTGTGGTATGAGCTGATACATATTTTATGCAACATTTTTTGCTCGTTAATGAATTTTATATTATAATTTTTTGAATTTACAATTCTAGGGTATATTTTCATTCTTTGTGGTAGTAATATATCCTGAATGTTTTAAATTGCACTTGAATTGATTATATAATAATAATTATTATTATTATAAGTAAAATTTCAATATTTGTTTTATTTCACTTCACAGGCTACTTTTATTTCAATGACATGTAGGCTGATATTTTGAAACCTATTTGAATCAGCATTTTTTAAATAAGTAAATAGTCATCTTTTAAAGTAAAATTATATAAATTTCAAGAATAATATACCCGTCTTACCATTTACTCGCGATATATAGGTACACAATACCACTAGGCTTATCAAGACAGCGCAGCGTTGCTTGTTCATATTTCGGTGTTCTTTTCTGTCAATGACGAACTTGAATCTAGCTTACTAAATCTCGTAATGTGCTAATTATATGTCTTTTTAAAATTTATAGCGGTCTTCTCAGACAATACCTAATTTTTTCATTGATTTTAGATGGAATATATTCTCTTATGCGTAATGTAGTATGGTAAATGTAAAATTTAATCGCGCAAATAAGAAAAAAATCTTGAAGAACGTGATATATTTCGGTTATGATTAAGGTTTGTTTTACAAAACCAACGAGTTTGCAAAAAACATTAAAAAAGTCATAAACGGCGGATTTACAAAGTAAAATATATCTATGCTAATTTCGATAATCATAGATTCACATGTCAAATTCAAAACTAAGTAATTTACAAAAAGAAATTGGATGGATTTCTTTATTTGCATTGAATGCCAATTTATAGATGCTAACAACAGCGAGAATTAGTTACTAAGAAATACAAACTCAATGATTAAGAATGCTAAACTTTCATGCATCATTTTAGATTTATGTCACCTAACCATTGTTCCATTCGCATACGTTCACACAAACACAATAAGCATTTATAAAATTTAATATACAGTAGAAATGCATGATAACTGAACGGGTATTCTCAATAATATGCTGGCCAAAATACCATTATACGGCTATTGCACAACTATCTCATAGGTTCAATCATGTTTTTGTATTAATTTATTTCTTTATTCACCGAATCTATTGTTTTTTCATTTATTTTTATTTTTTATATTCACAATCCTTTAATCAAACAATAATTCCGTCATTTAATTATAAAATCAATCATGTATATTATCAGTCCGATTTTAAAATATCATTTCTTCAATCACTAATTAATTTTTCGAAATTTAGGTTCTAAAATTGTTTCCTCTAAATGTTGATTTCATCAACCTTGTATTAACTTATTCAATAAAAATGAGTTATTTCTACAGGCGTTCAATCATATTTGCGAGTAATAATAAACTATCTAATTCACTAATTTAATATTAGTTCATTAAATTTCCAAATCAAATAATACATAAGTATTTTAGCAGGGGGTCAATTTAAAACATAATTTTACAACTCATTGTTTAAGTTAATTATTAGTTTGTTTGTTCCTCGAGATACGAGCAGCCTAACATACGAGTTTTTTGAGATACGATCAGGAATTCAGGTCATATTTTTGTTCAAGATATGAGCCCAAATCCGAGATACGAGCCGTATTTCCGGAGCGTCCCGCTAGTTGGCGCGCAGGGTTGAGCATCATCCGAGAGAATCTCTTGCTCACTCGCATGTGTTACCCGCTTGAATCGAAGTGTATCTTGTGCGCTGTACTCATTTTTGCTTGATTTTTGTGTGTTATCATGGAGCCGAAGAAAGTGAGTACTAAGGACAATGGTGACAGGAAGAAGAGGATGATGTCGATAGAACTAAAACAAGAAATAATGTAACAACATGAGCGTGGCTTACGAATGATTGAACTCGCGAAGATCTATGACTGTAGTACATCAAAAATTTGTACGATATTGAAGCAGAAGGATGCCATCAAGAGTGTTACACCAGCAAAAGGAGTCACAATTCTTTCCCAATTAAAGACAAATATCCACGACGAAATGGAGAAGCTTCTGCTCGTGTGGGTGAAATAGAAGGAGTTGGTAGGAGATACATTGACAAAGACGGTAATGTACGAGAAGGCATGGAGTATTTATGCCAACTTAGTGAAGAAAGAAGCATAAACTTATAAAGAGGCATCAGATGAAGCGTTTAAGGCAAGCCATGGCTGGTTTGATTATTTTAAGAAGAGAACTGGCATCCAGTCAGTGGTGAGGCATGGCGATGCTGCAAATGCGGACGTGAAAGCAACCGATACGCAAATCCAAAAAATTCGCTGCGCTTGTTGCGAGGGAAGTCTACATCCCGCAACATGTGTTCAACTGCGATGAAACGGGCCGATTTTGGAAGAAAATGCCACCGAGAATTTACATTAAAAGAGAGGAGAAGATGATGCCAGGCCATAAACCAATGAAAGACCGTCTGACCTTTGCATTATTTGCAAATGCTAGCGTTGATTGTAATGATAATCCACTGCTAGTTTACCATTCGGAAAATCCTCGAGCCTTCAAGACGCACAAGGTACTGAAAGAAAAATTTCATGTTAAGTGGCGTGCCCATGCTAGGGTATGGGTTACGCGGCAGTATTTTACTGACTGGGTAAATCTCGTCTTTGGCCCAGCAGTGAAGACGTATCTGCAAGAAAATAAACTCACGATTAAAGCATTGATCATCCTTGATAATGTTCCAGCCCACCAACCTGGTCTTGAAGATGATATTCTGGATGAATTTCAGTTTATCAAAGTTCTTTACCTCCCACCCAATACGACAGCTGATGGATCAGGAGGTCATTTCCAACTTAAAAAAGTTGTAGACGAAGTCTTTGTTCCGGCGCTGCTTTGAAGTGACGGAAAACACAAATCTAACCCTTCGAGAGTTTTTGAGAGATCACTACAACATCGTGATCTGTCTACGTATCATTGACTTGGCATGGCAAGGAGTAACAAGACGAACGTTGAACTCTGCATGGAAAATATTATGGTCGAATGCTGTAGCAAAAAGAGATTTCGAAGGGTTAGAACCCGAGACCGAGCAAGAAGAGTTGGAGGAGATTGTATTTCTCGGAAAGTCAAAGTTAGATGAAGGTGACGTTAACAAACTCGTCGAAGAACATGTGGAGGAACCCTCAAGTGAGGAGTTGAAGGAGCTGCAGATGATGCAACACACGAGGGATTTGGAAGAGATTAGCACGAGAGAAGAGGAAGAAGCAGAGAAAGTGATTGCTACAGGTTAAATTAAAGACATGCTGGCAATGTGGGAAAAGCTGTCAAATTTCAATGGAAAGAAACACACAGAAAAAGTGGCAACTGGTTGAGCTTCAGCTCTTTTAAATGACACTTTTTTGTCATATTTTCGAAGCATTTTGAAAGGCAGACAAAAGCAAAGTTCTTTGGACTTTTATTGCAAAGAGATGCGAGTGAAAGTACAGAAATTGCAGACAAGAAGGCGAAAACAAGTGATAATTAAATTTACGTAAATGTTAAGCTTAGTTTAAGTTTAAAGTTAAGTGCATTGTTTTAAGTTTATTATTTCATTTGAAATAAGGAATAAGTAATCATAGTTTTAAAGTTACGACAATTGTTTTAATTTCTAAAAAAGCGCCGTTTACGTACGTGTCTAGAGCGCCCTCATCTCTTCTCCCCAACCGCCCTTCACCGTGCTTAAATAATTTGAATTTGAGAGCTCGCACGCCATTGGTTAACGGCAAATTTCGATTATTTCTAATTGGTGCCGCGAAAATTGAATTAAATTTAAATTACGCAATGTCGGCGAATTGTTTTGAGTCGTTACAGCATTTGCTTTTAGCTCATTTGGTTTAATACCTTTCTTTTCCTTTGACTTTATATGTAAAATTCACTCATTATTTCATTTATTGATAATTTAATGGCTTTGAATAGTTTTTGATTTTGCTTCAATTATGTAAACATTAGGTATTTCATTGAATTTATATTTCGTTTTATTCTTGTTTAATTTCTTTCGAATATACATCAATTAGTTCGTTCATTATTATAATCAAGGTTGCGGTCTTGATATAAACACCTGACCCATTAATTACTTACATATGTCAGTATAAACTAAGAATTGTATAGTGTAGAAAAGGCAATTCATCCAGTAGACCGGTTTCGTCCTTATTGGGAACTCATCAAGTACTGGCCAGAATTTGCCGCGGACAGGATACGAACCTGAGCACGTCTGCTTCGGAATCTGGTGCTCTAACCACTGAGCTATCCTGCCGCACACTACACTACACACACAATTTTCAGTTATATACTAACTAATGTAACTTGGTTAGTCAATTTTTCCTTTAGGTGGAGTTCATATGGCATCCATTTAGACCCAAAGTTCCAACTAACCATGCCCAATCTGTCATTACTGAGTAGATATCACATTACATGGGGAAGTGGTATTGAAATGAACATTTATATAATTAAACGAACATTGGTTGCCGGGTGGTGATAACAATTATTATAATCAAGGTTGCAGTCTTGATATAAACACCTGACCCATTAATTACTTACATATGTCAGTATAAACTAAGAATTGTATAGTGTAGAAAAGGCAAATCATCCAGTAGACCGGTTTCGTCCTTATTGGGAACTCATCAAGTACTGGCCAGAATTTGCCGCGGACAGGATACGAACCTGGGCACGTCTGCTTCGGAATCTGGTGCTCCAACCACTGAGCTATCCTGCCGCACACTACACTACACACAATTTTCAGTTATATACTAGCTAATGTAACTTGGTCAGTCAATTTTTCCTTTAGGTGGAGCTCATATGGCATCCATTTAGACCCAAAGTTCCAACTCCACCTAAAGGAAAAATTGACTAACCAAGTTACATTAGTTAGTATATAACTGAAAATTGTGTGTAGTGTAGTTTGCGGCAGGATAGCTCAGTGGTTAGAGCACCAGATTCCGAAGCAGACGTGCCCAGGTTCGTATCCTGTCCGCGGCAAATTCTGGCCAGTACTTGATGAGTTCCCAATAAGGACGAAACCGGTCTACTGGATGAATTGCCTTTTCTACACCATATAATTCTTAGTTTATACTGACAAATGAAGGTAATTAATGGGTCAGGTGTTTATATCAAGACCGCAACCTTGATTATAATAATTGTTATCACCACCCGTGCAACCAATGTTCGTTTAATTATATAGTTCGTTCATTGTTTGTTTGGTTTTTGATGCCTTCGGTTTTTCTTTCAATTATGCATTAATTAACTCATTTATTGACTGTTACGCTCGTTTATCCACTGAGCCACCCCGCCGCACACTACCTACAATTTTCAGTTATTTTCTAACTAATGTAATTCGGTTATTAATTTTTATTATTATAGGGAGCTCGTATGGAATCCGTTTAGACCCAAAATTCCAACTAACCATCCTCAATCTGCCATTAGTGAATATACACCACACTAAATGTGGAGGTAGTATTGGAATGAGCATTTATCTAAATAAACGTGCATTGGATCTTGTAATGCACAAATCACACGCAACCTTTATCTAGTTGTGTATAGAGAATGCACGAGATGTTATTTGCTGAAATCATATATAAATAATTGGAAATATTAACACTCTAACCACCCACAAATTTATTCGAATTCTATATAAAAATTGCATAAATCATTTATAAATAATGGGATCACACAAATCACGCGCAACATTTATAAAAATGTATATAGGGAATGCACAAGATATACCATTACCAAAATGAGGATAAAATTTGTATGTTATATAATTAAATGAACATTTCTAAATGAATGACTGGGAGGTCGATATGTGAAAATTGTAGACAATTAACGAAAAATAAGAAATAATTTTATTCAGTTAAGAAATAGTTTTAAAAAATCAGATATATCGCGGTAATATAAATCTCATTTTACTTCCTAACACATGTTTAGATTTTTCTCTACAAATTGCTGATAAATTCAGGTTTATTTAATTTAATGGTTTGAATTTTTATATATTCGTTGTTTATGATGTTGTTTTTTGCTTTAAACGAGGCGAAAATATGGTGAAGTTTTAAATAAATACCGAAGAAAAAATTAATTAATATTTTAATGTTAGGCTAATTGTTAATACTGAAGATTTGCTTCAAAATTTTTAAAATATGATTTCTCCTGTTGTGAGAAATGCTTATGTAAACATATACTTTATTTGTTAGACATATATTTCGTTAATGTAATACAATTTTATTGATTTAGTTATAATATTTTGAATGGATATTGGATTTGATTTCATATATGTTTTAATTATTAGTCCTTTTTTTCTAATTTTGTTTGCATTAAATCAGACCAAAACTTTGTGTAGTTTTCAGTGAATGGCGAAGCAAACATGGCCTTTATGTAAGGCTAATTTATTATTTTTAAGATTTACGACTCCGGCATTTTACACACAATATGGTTTTTGTCCTCTTTTGTATCGAGAAATGTAATTGGATTTTGAAACGATATATACGACGACAGACACGCTCAATTTAAAGTTAATTGACGAAGTAAAGGTTTAAGTATTTAATAATATTTGGTATGCAGGATATCGAGTAATTTATTCGTATTCCCTTGGTTATACGAGCTCAATTAAATCTAAAATTTTGGTATGGGAAACATTTCAACAGCGGTTTAAAATGTTATGCGACCCTTAGCCATAGAAATTCCGGCCTGATGACCAGCGGGCACAATCTAGTCAGCCCGGGAATGGTGGCATGCACCTTGCCTGGCCTGAAGCGAAACAGCAATCATCGCGTTCCATGCGAAGCCTCGAGTTTGGTCTAATTGTGCAGTAACTTTTATCGTTAAATGTGTTTGGCGGAATGAGAGCAAGCGTGCAAGATGTGAAGTGAAAGTTTCGGCTGCTGAAGGAAACGTTGGCTACTGGCATTTGATTGACATAATATCTAGGAGAAGGAAAACACCGAACAAAAACCATCTTCTTTGCTAGAAATAAGCGACCTAGTATTCTTTTACAGTCCACATTTAACCATGAACAATACAAATTACAAAGCTCGCTTCTTATGGTTATATGGCAGTGAAACGTTGATCAATTTTGGCTTTTGTATAGCTGTGCATACTAATAATGATGATGATCTTGATATAAACGCCTGGCACATTAAGTACATACATTTGTCAGTATAAACGAATTGTTTATAGTGTACAAAAAGCAATTCATCCAGTAGACCGGTTTCGTCCTTATTAGGAACTCATCTCGTATTGACCAGAATTTGCCACGGACGGGGCTCAAATCTGGGCACGTCTGCTTTGAAATTTAAAAGTCAATGAATGCATTCCTCGAAGGAAGACTTAAGATATGAAATACTAAGTGAATAGTTGCACCGAAGTAACAAACAAACGAACTAAAAAAAGTGAATGTGCTGATTAATAAATTTTTGACTGTAAGATAAGGGGAATAAACAAACGTATTAAACTATAAACAAAAGTGTTAATTAATACAAATTTGAAACAAATACCGATGGCATAAACAGAAGAATTTAAAAATAACCGAATGAGATAATTAATACATATCTTTAAATAAGTTTGGAGGAATAACCAGAGGGATTATACAATCAATGAAAAAGACAATGTATGTATATTTCGATGGGAGAACGAGGAAATAATCAAACTAAAGAAACAAACAATGAAGGAACAAGCAAATGCATATTTTAAAAAAATACCGAAGGAAAAAACAAACTAAATAAAAATTAATTGAATGGACTAATGAAGGAATATATGAAAGAAAGAACAAAGGAATAAGAGGAATTAAACAATCAATAAACGAGTCAATCAAATGAAAAAACAAACGAAATAAACAAACATTAGAATATATACTCAATGCATATTTGAAACTGACACTGAAGGAATAAAAAAACTAATTAAAATATAAAACAATAAGCTAATTAATGTATTTAAAAAAAGATACTAGGAATAAACAGAGGAATTAAAAAACAAATGAATAAGTCATTGAATGTATACTTTGATGGAAAACCCAAGAGCGAAACTAAGAAAAGAAGCAAAATATAACAAAACTAATGAAAGCATATTTGATACAGACACCGAATGAGTGTACATTGGATTATAAAATAATTAAATGAGCTAATTAATTCCTATTTGACAAAAATATAGGAGGAACACCAAAAGAATTATACAATCAATGAAAGTTAGAGAATATATATTTAGAATGAAAAACGAAGAAATTTACGAAGGAAAGAAACAAACAAAAGGTACATTGAATGCATATTTGAAACAGACACCGAAAGAAAATCAAACGAATTAAAAATCTATGAATAAGCTAATTAATGCACATTTGAAAGAAATATAGGAGGAATAAAGAGAAGAAGTAAACAATCAATGAAAAAATCAAAGAATGTTTATATTAATGTAAGAATGAAGAAATAAAAGAATAAAATAAACAAGCAATTAAAGAACATACGAATGTATATTTGCAATAGGCACCGAAGGCATAAACAAAGGAATTAAAAAATAACTGAATGAGTTACAACATGCATATTTTTGAAGAAAGGACGGTGGAATATACAAAGGAATTAAACAATCTTTGAAAGTCAGAGAATTTATATTTCCATCGGAGACCGAAGTAATCAACAAAGGAAAGAAACAAACAATCAAAAATTCAATGAATGTATATTTGAAACGGTCAACGAATGAATAAAAGACGGATAAAAAATAAGAGAATCAGCTAATTAATGCATAATTGAATAAAATATATGGGGAATATACAGAGGAATTAAATAATCGATGAATAACTCATTGAATGTATATTTCGATGGAAGACCGACAACATAAAAAATAATCCAACAGAAATAGAATTAATGAATGCATATTTATAACAGACCTCGAAGGAATAAGCAAAATAGTTAAATAATAAGAGAATGAGGCAATTAATTATTATTCGAAAGAAAGACAGGAAGGATAAACAGAGGTATTAAACACTCAATGAAAGTGAAAGAGAATTCAAATTTCGACTGAAGACCAAAGAATTAAACATCCAAAGGAAACAAAAACAATAAAATAACTAATGAATACATATCTGAAACGGAGAAAAAAGGAATAAAAAACTAATTAAAAATATGAGATTGAGCTAATTAATGAATTTGAAAGAAAGATATGAGGAATAAACAAAGGAAATAAATAATCAATGAATAAGTCATTGAATGTGTATTTCCATGGAAGGCCGAGAAAATAAAAATAGAAAAGAAACAAAGAATAAAAGGAATAATGATTGAATATTTGTAACAGACATAGAAGTAATAAATAAACAAATTGAATGATAAGCGCATGAGCTAATTAGTGCATAATAGAAAGAAATATTTGAGAAATAAAGAGATGAATTCAACAATCCGTGAATAGTAAAAAAGCAATATATCGAAGGAATAAAAAGAACGAATTAATAAATAAGAGAATAAGCCAATTAATGTACATTTGGCAGAAAGATAAGAGAAATGATCAGTGGTAGGTGAATGTATAGTTCGATTTATGTCAGAAGAAATAATAAAAGGAAAGAAATAAACAATACAGTATCTAATGAATGAAAATTTCGAAAATACAAAAAAGGGAGCAAACAAACGATTAAAAAATTGAATGTGTTAATTAAGGCCTCTTTGAAAGAAAAGAGGAAAACCAGAGGAATTTGCAATAAATGAGAGTCAGAATATATATATATATATATATATATATATATATATATATATATATTTCGATGTAAGTCCAAAGAAATAAAGAAAGGAAGGTAGCAAACAATAAAAGAGCTATTGAATGCATATTTGAAACTGACACCGAAGGAAAAATGAACAATTTAAAAATTCAGTGAATGAGCTAACTATTGCATATTTGAAAGAAATATAGGACGAATAATCAGATGTATTAAACAATCAATGTAAGAGTCAGTGAATGTATATTTCGACTGAAACCGAAGAATTCAACAAACAGAAGAAACAAACAATAAATTGGCTAATTAATGCAAATTTGAAACGAACACCGAAGGAATAAAATATGAGGAATTAACAGAGAAATTAAACAATCAGTGAATAAATCACTGAATGTATATCTCGATGGAAGACCGAAGAAACAAACTAAGGAAAGAAACAAACAGTAAAAGGACTGATTAAAGCATATTTGAAACAGACACCGAAGGAGTGAACCAACGAAATGAAAATAAGAGAATGAGCTAATTAATAATTTTTTGAATGAAACATGAAGAATAACCAGAGGAATTCAATGAACAATGAATAAGCCATTGGTGTATAAAAAAAGATAAACAAAGTAGAGAACCCAAACATAAAAGAAATAATGAGTGAATATTTGTAACAGAAATCAAAGGAATAACAGGCAAATAGAAGAATAAGAGAATTTGCAAATTAATTCATATTTGACAATGATAGCAGAATAATCTTTGGTATAAACAATCAATTAAAATGTAAGTGAATGTAGACTTCGATTGAAGTTCGAAGAAATAATGAAAGGAAAGAAAAAAGAGTAAACTAACTAATGCATACATATCTGAAACAGACAACGAAGAAATAAACAAACGATTTTAAGAATATTTGAATGTGCTAATTAAGGTCTATTTAAAAGTTAGATAGGAGGAGTACGTAGAGGAATTAAATAATCAATGAAAAAGTGAGTGAATGCATATTTTGATGAGAGACCGAAGACATAAACGAATAAAATAAGCAATAAAAGAACTGATAAATGCATATATGAAACGGACATGGGAGGTGTAAACATACGATTTTAAAAATTAGTGAATGAGTTAATTCAACAATCATTGATTGCGCGGGTGATGGTAACAATTCTTTAAATCATGTATGCGAACTTGAAGAAAACACCAATTCCATTGTGACTGACGGTAGTGTTACAATGTTGGATTAAATTAAATGGGATCGGTGTTTACCTCAAACTGTAGAGGAAGATATTTCCTCCGACATAAAATTAGTACTTTTTTCAGGCCCTCGTTACAAATTGTGTTACGATACAAACATAGTATTAAGCAAAAGTGATTTTAAGAAAGGTTGAAATTAATGCATATTTGAAAAAAGGTACCATGATTTAACAGAAGTATTAAATAATCAACGCGTGTCTTTGACTGTATATTTTGATAGAAGACCGAAAAAATAAACAAAAGAAAGTAACAAATAAAAAATAATGACCGCCTATTTAAGGCAGACACCGAAGGAATGAACAAAATATTTAAATTATAATTGAAAGAGCTAATCGATGCCTATTTGACAAAAAGATAGGAGGAACACCAAGGAATTGACCAATTAATGATAAAGCCATTTAATGACAATTTCGATGGAAAACCGAAGAAAGAGACAAAGAAAAGAAAGAAACAATAAATGATCTATTGAATGCATATTTGAAACAGATACCGAGGAAAAATCAAACGAATTAAAACATAAGTGAATAAGCTAATTAATGCATATTTAAAAGAAAAATAGCAAGATTTAACAGAGGAATTAAACAATGAACGGAAGATTCAGTGAATTTATATTTCGAAGGAACTAATAAATGCATATCTCAAACAAACAACGGAAGGGAGAACGAACGATTTAAAGAAAAAGTGAATGTGTTTATTAATAACTATTGGAAAGAAAGTTAAGAGAAATAAATAGAGGAATGAACAATCAAAGAAAGATTCAATAAATGCATATTTCGATGGAAGACTGAAGAAATAAACAAGCGGAAAAAAACAAACAATGGAATAACTAATGATTACATAATTAAAACAAACACCGTAGGAATAAAAACACAAATTTAAAAAATAAGTGAATTTGGTATTAAATGCATATCAGAAAAAAAGAAAGAATGAATAAAAAGAATTAGGAAATCTAGGAAAAAGTCAATGAATGCACATTTCAGTGGAAGACGGAAGAAATAAAAAAATTAAAGAAAAGACAATGGAAGAACTAAGGAATTCGTATTTGAAACTAACAAGAAATGAATAAACAAATGAATTACCAAATAAGTGAATTAACTAATAAATACATATTCGAAAGTACTATGGAATAACCAGAGGAATTAATCATTGAAAGAGTTAATGAATGCATATTTAGATAGAAGACGGAAGAAATAAAAAAAATAAGAATAAATGAATAAAGATGCGTATTAAAAATGAATGAATGAGCTAATGAATGCATATTTGATAGAAAGTGCAATGGAATAAACATAGGTATTAAACAACCAATGTAAGGTTTATTAAATGCACATTTCGATGGAAGACGGTAGAAATAAACAAGCGAACAAAATTAACAATGAGAGAACTAATGAATTCTTATTTGAAAAAAACACAAAATAAATAAACTCGCGAATTAAAAATTAAATGAATGAGTAATTTATGCGTCTTTGCAGGAAAGATAGGCGGAATAACCGGGGAATTAAACCATAAATGAAAGAGTCAATAGGTGCATATTTCTGTGTAAGACCGATGGAATAAACAAACGTGTTAAACTATTAGTGACTGAGCTAATAAATACGCATTTGAATCAAACACCAATTAGTTAAACAAAATAAGTATAAGCAATTCATAACTGAAAGGACTAAGAAAAAGAAAGAAACAAACAATGAATAAACAATTGAATGCATAATTGAAAGAAAGACAAAAGGAATAACCAAGCGAATTCAACACATAAAATGAGCTATTGAATACATATTTGAAAAAAAGCCCGAAGGAATGAACAAACGAATTTAAGTCAATGAATGAGTTAATAAATGCCTGATCGAAAGAAAGACGGAAGTAGTAAACAATCGAAATAAGCAATGAATGAACTATTTAATGCATAGTAGAAAGAGATACAAATAGAAAAACGAAATAATCACTCAATGAAAACCATAACAATTGCATAATTGAAGGAAAGACCAAAGAACAATCAAGAGAATTAAATTATCAATAAATAAACTAAAGATTACATATTTGATAGAAATGATTAAGAAAGAGAAAGAAATTAAACAAACAATGAGTGACCTAAAGCATGGATATTTGAAAGAATGTTCAATGAAATAAACAAGCGAATGTAACAGTCAGTGAATGCGTTAAGAATGTATATGATTGAAAAGAAGATTGGAGGAATAAACACGAATTAAACAATCAATGCATGAAATAATTGATGCACAATTAAAAGGAATAAAATAACGAAAGAACGAAACAGTGGATGACCTAATGGCTGCATACTTGAAACAATGACCAAAGAAACAAACAAACGAATTTCACACTGAATGAATGTGCTAATGAATATATATTATTTGAATGATTGTATAGTGCAAGCTTGATTTGTTGAATCTCCGCGATTTGCATTCGCGGGTTTTCGAATTGTACTATCAATTTCACAAAGATGCGATTAATCCCGACTTCGGAATAGGCATCAATTTGTCTTCTTTTTCTCAGATTGAAGCAAATGCTTAAATGTGCTATTTTTAGAATTACACTGTGTATGTGTGATTAGAGGCCTGAGGAAAGTACGGGAATGATCGTACCGAAACGATGTCAGTCAACGAAGATTCGATCGTACCTCATTCCCAGTGGTTAGTATGAACGATGTTGAAGCCTTCGAATGAAAGGGACGTATCCGCACCCAGCCAAAAAGAAGACAAAGTCGATGTGTGCCTGGACATTTGGATCTATCGGATCTTTGCGAAACTGAAAAGTGCAAAGCGACAACTCACGAACGCAAATCGCGAAGATTCAACTAATGAATACATGTTTAAAAGAGAAACCAAATGAAATAAGAAACGAATTTGTCAGTCAATAAATGAGTTAGTCGATGCATTATTGAAAAAAACAGAAGGAATAAACACAAAAAAAACTATGACTAATTTAATGTTTGCATATTTAAAAGGAATGCCGATGGAATAATTAAAAATATTAAACAATCAATGATTAATCTCATGAATTCTGAATTTAAATTAATACCGAAGGACAAAAAAAACAATCATAAACTTGAATAATGAGTTAAAAAATTTTTTTAAATCGACGTTCTACTAAGCATGTGGTTTATTATTTAATTTGAAAATGAGTTATAAGGTTTATTATTGCTTGCAAATATGATTGAATGCATGTAAAAATAACTCATTTTTATTGAATGAATTAATACAAGCTTGTTTAAATCAGCATTTAGATGAAAAAATTATTCGAATATAAATTTCGACAAATGAACTTGTGATTGAAGAAATGATATTGTAAAACCGGAATGATAATATGCACGACTGATGTTATGATTAAATGACGGAATTATTGCTTGATTAAAGGATTGAAAAAATAATAAATGTAAGTGAATGAAAAAACAATAGATTCAGTTAAAAAAAGAAATAAATTAATACAAAAACATGATTGAACCTATGAGATAGTTGTGCAATAGCAGTATAATGGTATTTTGGCCAGCATAATGTTGACAATACGCATTCAGTTATCATGCATTTCTACTGTATATTAGATTTTGTAAATGCTTATTGTGTTTGTGTGAATGTTTGCGAATGGAACAATGGTTAGGTGACATAAATCTAAAATGATGCTTGAAAGTTTAGCATTCTTAATCATTGAGTTTGTATGTCTTAGTAACTAATTCTCGCTGTTGTTAGCATCTATAAATTGGCATTCAATGCAAATAAAGAAATCCATCCACTATCTTTTTTTAAAAAATACTTAATTTTGAGTTTTACATGTGAATCTCTGCATAGGTAGAGCTTACCTAGTAAATCCGCCGTTTATGACTGGTATATACTTTATGCAAACCGGTCGCTTTTTCACAACGAACTATTGACAACCGAAGTATATCACGTTTTTCAAGATGTCATTTTACTTGTGCGATTAACTTTTAAACTGACCATACCATATTACGAAGAATAGAATATATTCCTTCTAAAGTTAATGCAAAATTTAGGTAATGTCTAAAAAGACTGATATAAATTTACAAAAAGATTAAATTGGCACTTCGCGACATTTTACAAGCCAAATTCAAGTTCTTCATTGACAGAAAAGAACGCCGAAATATGAACAAGCAACGCTGCGCTGTCTTAATAAGCCTAGTGGCATTGTGTACCTATATATCGCGAGTAAATGGTAGGACGGATTTATTATTCTTAAAATTTACAAGCATTTACCTTGAAAGAGGACTAGTTATTCCTTATTAATAATGGAGATTCAGATAGGTTTGAAATTATCAGCCTACATGTCATTAAAATAAAAGTAGCCTGAAATGTTAAATAAAACAAATATTGAAATTTTATTTATAATAATAATTATAATAGTACAGTGGTACCTCGTGATACAAGCAGCCTAACATACGAGGTTTCTGAGATACGAACCGGAGCACGGGCCATATTTTCGTTCAAGATACGAGCCCAAATCCGAGATACGAGCCGTGTGTCCAGAGCGTCCCGCTAGTTGGCGCGCAGGGTCGAGCATCATCTGAGAGAATCTCTTGCTCACCTCGCACGTGTTACCCACTTACATCGAAGTGTATCTTGTGCGCTGTACTCTTTATTGCTTGATTTTTGCGTGATTACTGAACTTTTTTGTGTGTTACCATGGGCCGGAGAAAGTGATTGCTAAGGACAATGGTGCCAGGAAGAAGACGATGATGTTGATAGAACTAAAGCAAGACATAATATTAAAAAAATAAAATGAGCGTGGCGTACGAATGATTCAACTCGCGAAGATCTATGACCGTGGTACATCGAAAAGTTGTACGATATTGAAGCAGAAGGATGCCTTCAAGAGTGCTATACCAGCAAAAGGAGCCACAATTCTTTCCCAATTAAAGACAAATATCCACTAGGAAATAGAGAAGCTTCTGCTCGTGTGGGTTAAAGAGAAGAAGTTGGTAGGAGGTACACTGACGGAGACCGTAATATGCGAGATGGCACGTATTATTTATGCCGATTTGGTGAAAAAAAAGCATCATATTTTGTTATGTATTTGTTAATTATACATGTTTGTGTGTCATTTAAAAACATATCTTTATTCTTAATTTACAATGGGCTGGGGATTTGTCATAGGTCCTGAACGGATAAAATCGAATTCAGTTATTTTAAATGGGAGAAATTCGTTTAAGATACTAGCCGATTGACTAATGAGCTCGATTCTGGAACGAATTAAACTTGTGTCTCAAGATACCACGGTATAATTATAAAAAGTGCAATAAACAATAAAAGTGCAAAAAATTTATATGAACCGCTTGACATCATAAAATATGTTGTGCTTTGTCGTCCTAAAATTTTAAATTAAATTGAGTCAAAAGAAAATTATTTTGTTAGTTTTTCTATAGGCCAATTTTTTTCATCATGTTCTGTTTGCTTGGCATTTTGCGCTTAACGTACTTCAAATGCAGATTTCCATCTTCCTTCTGATTCATCAACAAAAAGGTATTATAAAAACTGCTTTACTTATAATATAATAAACAAATACAACTATTGTGGTAATACTAAGAAGCGATATGTGGTGATCAAATGAGTATCTGTGATGATTCCCCATTGATATCTAAAAATTAAAAGATAAAATCATATAACATACCACAAAAAATACATTATATACAAAGACAAGTCAGGAATAATTAAAATTGCACCAACTTTAGAAACAAAAGGACAGAGAGTCTAGAACTTCCCCTTTCCTATACGGTGAGTAGATTAACTCTATACAAGAAAATGTGGACCAAAATTGAAGTAAAGATTAACGAGAGTATCATTGATCGCTATTTCATCAGGATACTAAAACAAATCGATAAACCCACCAGTGCCGTTTTAATACAAAATTCGATTGCGCGGCTGCCTTCATTATTTAAAATATTGCTTTTTCAGATAAATAATGTGTGAACTATTAACAGTTTTTTTTCCACTACGATTATTTCCTTATGCTTTGCATCAGTTGATCCAACGTTGTAACCACATTCGACAAATGATCCCACGAGTCAGCCACTACGTTTCTGTTAAATACATAAATCATGACGGCACTGGAAGTGAAAATAATTTTAAATTATAAAAATAATAACATATAATATTAATGATGATAATAACAATTAAAGTAATATTAATAATAATATTATTAATAGTATTGTTATTGTTATTTATATTAATTTTTATTATTATTCTTTTTTGTTATTATTATTGTTCATATTGTTATAGATATTATTATAATTTTTTGACTTGCAAAAGAGGTCATAAAATGAATAAATAATGCCTATGAGCAATAAGAAAAATGAATGTTCAATTCAATAATTCTTACTCAGATAGCGTAGAGCCCGTTTAATAATGACAAGTAAATGGGTTGATAGTTTGAACGTTAAGACAAAAGAGAGGCCATAAAGATTACACATAAAGTGAAGGCCAACAAAGGAATATTATGTTTATTAATGCTAATTCATATTATTATTATTATTATTATTATTATTATTTTCAAAATAAAAATTACTGAAATTCGTATGTTACTTGCCAGTAGATAGAAACTTACATGTACAGAAAATTTATATTGTTTGTTTTTACGTATTACGTAAACAACTTTTGTAAACTTTTATTAATCACAAAAGAAATTCCCAGCTTATACAAATTCCATAAGTTAAAGGGACACAACATTCAAATGAGAATATTATTTGACGTGTAAAATTTTATTTTACTATACATTTGTGCCGGTTTTGAATGACTTTCTGGCAAATAAGGCAAATTTACAATATAGTAAAAGAATTTGTAAGATTAATGAGCCAACTAAACTTTTCTTTCTTCGAATATTATATGCTCAGTATTCGACTTGGAAAACAGTACTTATTCGACAATCATGGTGCTGTTATCAGGTAGCGATTCAGCAGCCATAGTGTTGATACCCATTACAGGCTCGGTATATAAAATTTATTTAGTGAGTAGGCTTTGAAACCGCATTGTCGAAGGCGTTATATGAAGTTAGTTTCACTACTTCAGGCTTACACATTCGTATAGTAGATTGTACTGTCCTATATTCCTACATTTGCACCAAGATATATAGTGAGTAAAGGAAGTATTACCGGCTCCTACTGATGAGTCGCCTGTAAGTACGAAAATAATGTGCACATAAGATTATACCTCCTGTTTATGCTGTATTTGGTTGATACTTTTGTTCATATTTGAACTATTTTTTAAAAGCTGCGCAACACATAATGCCCAATTGCGTAAATATTAGGTCTTCACAACAAACAGTACCGATCGGTTATATATTTAACTGAATGATTTCATGATTACCGCGAAAAGTGACAAATGATATCGATCAAGGCAAGTTTGTATGAATTTGTTGGAGTAACAGGTGTTCAAAAGAAGTTGTAATTCTCAATTTTGGTGAACTTTAGCATACCTTGAAATCCATTGTGTTCGTATTTATATTGACTCAGCAACCATAGTGTTGGTAACATGTAACTAAGGGGCAACCATAGTGTTGGAATAGGGTACTGACACAATAGCCATAGAGATAATTAGTTACGTGGTTTGCAACATCCAAAAACACGCTTGCATATATATTTTTTCTCCGCAACAAACATTATTTAACTGTTATACCAGAAATTTTTCGATATTATTTGATTCTTCCTCCAGTAACTGTCTGCACATTACGTTAACCCGACATTTGATATTGCTGCTATTGAACTGGAAGAATGAGTTTGAGCCTGCTCTTTTCCGGATGGGTTTATATATATATATATATATATATATATATATATATATATATATATATATATATAGGTGTGAGCGTCTGTTTTCATGTACTTCGCCTAAGTACATGTAGAAATTTATTTACTTAAGGGCTTGGTTTGATCCTAACTGGTAGTGCGTCTAAACTTTAAAATATCAAACGATCTGTCTCAAAAAAGTTTGACAAATCTGCTTAAATCTGGTACTATGATTAGTTTAATGAGTGTTATTAGACTACTGATGGAAGTAATGGAAATGATGTACCGAAGGGTCATACAACCAAGATTAGATCAACCTTAATTTCTTGTCGTTTGTACGAAGGTGTGGAAGTCTTCGGAGTGACGGAACGAATCAGCACCCAGAAATTACGAAGCTGAAAACGGCGCGTACTTATAAATGTAGATCAATCAGATCGTTGCAGAATTATGAGCGTTAATCTGCAAACAACGAAATAAAATCGTGGATACGTTATGGTGGTCGCGCTGAGCAACCAAGAACAAAATATTACTAGATTTAAACGAACATTGGTTGCGCGGGCGGCGATGATAAGATTTAATATAATCAAGCTTACGAACTTGACATAAACAGCTGACCCATTAAGTACATACATGTGTCAGTGTAAGCTAAGAATTTTATAGTGTAGAAAAGGCAATTCATCTAGTAGATCAATTTCGTTCTTATTGGAAACTCATCATGTACTGGCCAGAATTTGCAGCGGACAGGGTCGGACTGATTCAAAAACAAAATTATATATGCGGCTCTCACATCTAGTAGTCTTTCATACATTGTTCCTGAATGGAAATGTCAGCTGCAAAATTTCTATGCAGTCCCGAACTGTTTTCAGCTTTTGCCTCATATAAATATATACAATTAAGCAATAATTGATTGCGAGGGTGGTAACAATTCTATAAATCCAGTATGCGAGCTTGAAGTAAATACCAATCGAATTCTATTTAACCACTCGTCGAACGGCATAGCAAAACTAACGTCAGTTGCTCGATTTGACGCGTTTCGAACTTCCATGATCATCATCCGAGTACGGCGGCAATCTGACTAGTGAGGATCAAACTGCACTGCATATATATGGAAAGCCTCTAATAGTCTCGCATACATTGTTCTTGACTGTAAATGTCAACTGCACAAATTATATGCAGTCATGACCATTAACTGATTGCAGCATGCGCCACACACACACACACATATATATATATATATATATATATATATATATAATATATATATAAATATATATATATTCATTGTACCCTTCCTGTGTGCAAAAACAAAAGAAATTTTATCAGATATAAGAAAATTTTCTTTCGCATTGTCTTCTCAAATATCTACTAATGAACATATCTTTATATATAAATTGGAAAGCAAAACAAGATAGAAATATGTGAACATAGAGAGAGTGTGAAAAATAGAAACCAATCAAATTGCGTGCGTCACATCCAGTTCAAGCTCAATGCTTGTACGTGCTTCTTCTGCTTACATAAATCCGGCTGCAATTTGTTTATCTATAAGGCTTCGTATGTGGCTAGCTCCCTTTTGTTTTTGCATTTAGTAATTACTTTGAATGCTACGTCTGGAGAACATACGTGCGATGTTTCGATGATGTGTTGCGCAATAGCAGACGTGTATTCACCATTTGATTTAAAACAGGCGTTCAAGTTGCAATGTTCTCTCATTCGAGTAATTAACCGTCTGGTCGATCGGCCTACACATAAAGAACATCTATTTTATTATGCACGAAAGACGTACGGTTTCGTTTTAATGGAAGCATCTACAAACAGACTGATGGTGTGGCAATGGGAAGCCTCTTATCTCCAGTGTTGGCTGAGATTTTTCTCGGGCACCTAGAAAATGCATCATTAAAAAGTGACATAAGTAAATGTGCTCAATATATACGGTACGTGGATGATATATTTCTTGTACATAAGAACAGGTCGCAATCACGAACATTGCTTCAATGTTTCAACAAAGCACATAAGAATATCGGCTTCATGTCAGAGCACGAGAAAGATGGCTGTCTGCCTTTCCTAGATGTACTCTATTAAAGAAAGAAACTAATGGTAAATTAAACAGAACAAATTACCATAAACCAACATGGTCTGCATAGTATTTGCATTATAGCAGTTTTGTGCCATTTCAATATAAATTATCAACAGTTCGTGGTTACTTTTTAAGAATTAACAGGTTGGTTAGTCAAGATTCTAAAGAAAATTAATTAAGCAATTAACGATTTAATGTCTAATGGCTATCCCAGACAATTAATTGAATCAATTATTAAAAGGGGAATTAAACAAAAACATATGTATTATGGGCCAGAGAAGAAAACAGTCTACCTAAACATTCCATTTAAGGGGGATGCAGTTTCCCGAATGGCACAAAAGAAAGTTGAAGCAGCATTGACACGCACATTTAATGCAGCCAAACTTCGAGTGTTATTTAGGGTAACACATTTGCCTTTACCAGCAATCAAAGAGAAACAGCCGCTAATGTCTAAAAGAAACATGTTGCGCGACAGGAAATAAACAATTTACCTGATTTTCGGATTGCGTACCGAAATATTTGAATCCACTGTCATCATGATTTTTGCAGATATTTCGGGTTCCAATTACGGAACCCTTTTTCAATGCCAATGTCGATATCAAATATTATTTACCAATATACATTCGCAAGTTGTCGATCAACTTACGTAGGCCGATCGACCAGACTTAAACGCCTGTTTTAAATCAAATGATGAATACACGTCTGCTATTGCGCAACACATCATCGAAACATCGCACGTATGTTCTTCAGACGTAGCATTCAAAGTAATTACTAAATGCAAAAACAAAAGCCAGCTAGCCACATACGAAGCATTATGGATAAACAAATTGCAGCCGGATATATGTAAGCAGAAGAAGCACGTACAAGCATTGAGCTTGAACTGGATGTGACGCACGCAATTTGATTGGTTTCTGTTTTTACACTCTCTCTCTATGTTCACATATTTCTATCTTGTTTTGTTTTCCCATTTAGATATAAAGATATGTTCATTAGTAGATATTTGAGAAGACAATGCGAAAGAAATATTTCTTATATCTGATAAAAATTCTTTTTGATTTTGCACACAGGAAGAGTACAATGAATATATATATATATATATATATATATATATATATATATATATATATATATATATATATAGATACAATTGAACAATAAGTGGTGGTAACAAGTCTTTAAATCAAGTTTGCGAGCTTGAAATAAGAACCATGTCTTCACGACTTCTGAGAGTTTTGCTGTTGTTCGACGACTGGTTAAATACAATGGTATTGGTGTTTACTTCAAGCTCGCAAACTTGATTTAAAGAATTGTTACCACCACCTGCGCAATCAATTATTGCTTAATTGTATTTCCTATATATTTATTTGTGGCGAAAGCTGCAAAATTTAATGTTCATGACTTCTTAAATTCTGCAGGCAACATTTCCAGTCAGGTACAATACATACTGAGACTAGATGCTTTCCATATATATATATATATATATATATATATATATATATATATATATAACATACTCTTCTCTATATATATATATATATATATATATATATATATATATATATATATATGCAATGCGGTTTGACCCTCGCTATTCAGATTGCCGTTGTACTACAATGATGACCGTGCCACCCCAGTCGTTCATTTAAAGCAATTCTTATTCATAAATAAGCTCATATCATTTTTAAACTCTTTCTTTAATGTAGAGACTGCTTGACATCACATTTAAACTAGGGCTCTTATGGGCAATCCACAGTCTGTTTTCATAGAACTGACATCATGTCATCTGGAGAAGTTAAATTGGATTAATATATAATTTGGTATAAATTGAGGTTTCGAAGCCCCATGCAAAACATTAAGCAGCGTTACTTCTATTAGGACAGTGTAGACTACTACTGTCTGCACATTATTCATAATTTACCATATTAAAACATTGTTTTAAAATATTGAATCAATTAAGTTTACTTTTCACAATGGATAAAATTGGCGTCAGTGCGTTAGGTGGCTTTTGAAGATGTTTAATAAAGCTCGAAGTCAACGAAACACCTATCTGATATTTGTAATATCAGAAATGAGGAGGTATAACCGTATACAAATATGATAAACTTGCATTGCTCTTTAGAATATACCATTTAAATAAATGTAAATAATTGGCGCTTGTGCATCAATATGTTCTAGACTGTAGCGTCAAGAATAGATTTTTGTCCACACTTGCGACATTTTGTAAACCTATACTCAAAACTAGTTTTGCTTTATCTAAACAGGAATGAATGGCTCAAATGTACACATGTACTATTGTGGCCACACATAATACAGTTATTTTAGTTTTTATTGACTCATTTTAGGGCAAAATGTGATAAATTAGAAATACCGAAAACCATTGTAAATTAACTCAATTCGTACAAATTTGAATGAAGTCATCGACATATTATTAGCTTTGTGCAATTAGGCATATTGTCAGTATATTTTGAAGGTATTTTCAAAATCGAACTGCTTACGCTAGAAACAAATAAACACAAATCTAAGGACATGCAGTCGACTTCTGAGAATTTTCTCACAGATATACCATGAAAGGAGACCCTATTTAGAAATACAACTTATACAATTTAAGTACCATAATGCAGAATTCCTTAACTTTTCAAGCTTTGAGAATATTATAAGCATTATAGTATGAGAATAATTTTAGGTGAATCACATTGAAATCAGGTTTATTTTAATAATCTATAACGCGATTTGCATGCCTAAATCGGCAATCAAATAGTAAAAGTATTGCTAAACAAATTTTCCTAATCTTATCGCTGCACTATCTGTTTTAAGTTAATAACACCAACAATAACTCAAATAAATTATCACTATCATGATTATTAAAAGAAGAAATAATTTTAAGCAGTATTAGGTCATGGAAAAATTTATATGCGGTCAAACTTTCGTCAGTATCTCTCTCTATATACACATTTATATATATATATATATATATATATATATATATATATATATATATATATATATATAGAGAGAGAGAGAGAGATTAAATTAATTATTGTCATCATCAATTTTGCTGGACAACTGCATCAATATACTATAAAAGGAAAGCAGTTCAGTCTATAGTTTTCTGCGAATCATGGATTAAACGATTGCAACAATGTTCTGGAGGTGCATAATATCATTAATGTACATTATTCCTATTGTTTACGGTCAGTAGTTATTGTTATTTATAAATATAATTAGACTGTCCAAAACCATGTTTTAAACCAAACTTATCTAATTAAATGAAATCATAATATCCAATATAAACAATAAATTTGGATAATAATTTAATCGCTTAAGTTTTACCGTTTCACAAGTCTAGAGTTTTTTCGAATTTTCTTTTAAGCCTGCCTATTTAATACTAATCATTTTATTGACTATAAAAATGTAACTAAAACATGATCAATACATGCATAAACAAAAAGAGCAAATATCTGTATTTTCTATAAATTCCAAAACTTTTTGTTAGTACGTATTCAACACAGCATAACTCTTTTGGACAAACAACAAATAAATAAAAAGTTGAATCATATACTAAATAATGTAACTGTGTTAGATTTATTCCCCTTTAGGTGGAGCAAATATGGCATCTATTTAGACACAAAGTTCCAACTAAACGTCCCCAATCTGTCATTACTGAACAGGCAGCACACTACATGATTGGTTCTAAATAAGGACGAAACCGGTCTACTGGATGAATTGCCTTTTCTACAAAACTACGTTGCAATCAAAATGCTGTTCGTCAGTTTTTAAAAAAACCCAATTTGATCTGCATTTTCACTTTCGATAAAATTTATTTTGAAAAACCTTTTTTAAATATTCCCATAGATTTTTGTCTATATTTTGATTCCCTTTCGCATATAACATTGAATATGCTCGAAGCTTGTCAGCCGGATTTTACAAAGTTAGTTGAATTCAACACTCTGCATTTTTAAAAGTCGAAAAAATTTGTTAAAATATTTCTTAAAAATTAAACTGTGGACAACAATTGTCATATTACTTGGATTCATCTAGGAGTTTGCTATTACGTTCTCATGTAACTCCAACCATGTGAACAAATTTCCGTAACTTGAGAGACATTGAATACATAATCCGTGTTTAATCCGATGAAAAGTGTCAATGAATATTGAAAAGATACAGAATTAAAACCTTTAAATTTAAAAATATATACAGAATTCATATTAGCTTGAGCAGCAAAATTGAAGTAAATTATTATAGTATGATTTGCTTAGATTTGTTAATTATCTGTTTAAATAAACAATGTGCTAGATAGCTTTTACAATTCATCTACTAGATCCGCTTCTTCTGCTTGGAGCTCCCCTAAAATTGCGGCTGCCTGTGATATGATCGACATTCAGTCGGTTCAGGATCATGTAATGTATGGATCTTTAGGTCAAAATTGAGACACAAAAGGGTCCGCTGCAAGAAAGATTTGAAAAACCCTGTTTAGGAATATTAATAATAAATACATACGATACGCGACTTATGTCTGTTCTGTTTCCAACCATAGCAAATCTCGCTATATCTGAGAAATGTGACATAATATAAAATTAGTCTTTTTGTTGTGATGCATTTGCTGGTAACACAAAACCGTCAGTTAATAGCATATATATATATATATATATATATATATATATATATATATATATATATATATATATATATATATATATATATATATATTCTTGGTTTTGTCGGGCTGTCAGCTTCCGTTTTATCTCATTTGCTCGTAAACAATTTTAGAATTTGTATTCGTAGCACTGATTCTCGATAAATAACAAATATTTACTCTTTTTACGAATTAAAAGTTTCTACTGTTAGTAGAGTTTGATCATTTGAATAAGTCATGCGTTTTCTATTTGTGCACATAACAAAAATTTGTTTCCATGTGGATTTCCTAGCCAAACGCTAATTATGGTGTTGTTCCTTGCCCTATACCATTTTGGAACGTTTTATATTTTTGTGTAATTTTAAGTGAACAGATTTTTCTATTTAAACCAAGTAAATTTGTGTCCTATTTTTCAAGTAACCCAGTTAATTAGATGGAGCAAAAGGACTACAGTAAAATTGTAAACGTTTTTTCACATTTATTCATGTTAATAAATATTTTTTGTATTTGAAGAATAAATATCCAACAAGTTACGTTGTTAAATCTTTAGATCAAGTTTGCTAACTTGAAGTAAACACAAATCCCATTTTATCTTTAACCATTTGTCGAACGACATAGCAAAACTACTGTCTGTACTGTAATTCGACGACTTTTTAAATACAAAATTGAATTGATGTTTACTTCAAGCTTGAAAACTTGATTTAAGAAATTCCTACCATCACCCGCGCAATTAATGATGGTTAAACGTTGTTAAATGTAAGGTAATTTTGAAACTGTTAAGTAATTCAGCAAACAAACGGCAGACCAGTTTATTTTACTGATAATGTTGCCGAAATGTTGTTTCTACGATTTTTGCCAAGAACCTGAAAATTTAGGCTTCCCGTAAAACAGCAAAGTTTCATCACTTTGAATCTTTTCTATGAAAAAATCTCTGATGCGAAAATACATCACATCCAAGCACACTTGAAAGAATTTTCTCACCTTTTTAATTAATTCCTTTTTTGAAGAAACTAACTTTCCAAACTTTTTAGAGTATCCATGGTTTTTCTGTAGGGGTAATAAAGTCGTAGTATCAGTTTGGCAATAATCCGATTGATCCCCATTTCCAAGTAAGCATCAAGTTCGTCTTCTTGATGGCTTGGTACTGATTGGTCCCCTCTCACCGAAGGCTTCAATATCATTGGTGCTAACCACAGGAAATGAGGTACGATCTAATCTTCGGTAATAGAGCAAATCTAATACCAAAGAAAGAAAACCATGGATCCTCTAAACCTGATGATCGCAGAGCGCAACTAAATATAACATTTAATAAATTTCCAAACTTTTGCCGATTTGTATCTCTTGAAACAAGACATGCAACTATTGAATTGCTAAAACTTTCACTTAATAAGAAACTGCCCAATCCGAACAATTGGTTAGTAATTTATAACAGAAGAAATGTATTTCCATATAAATGAGCAAAAATTTCGACTTACTGAAAAAGGAGGATTTTATAGTAACTGAAGCAGAGTTGGAACCACTATTCTATCATATTTCCTATTTAAAAGCGAATAATAATGACAGCTAACGAAGGTTTAAAATAATGCTGGTCCGCCAACGAAATCTCTGTTCAATAAGGCACACATGATTACTTTACTAGAACTGGCCAACGACGGTTATCGTTTTATTCTTTCACCAGTCAAAGGATCTGTCTTGGCCTTGGTAGATCGTAATGATTATGTTTCTAATTACAATTGATGGATTTCTGGTGCAAATGTTAAACTGTAACCAAGGTTGATTCCACGGATAAAACAGAGAAATTCATTTCAACGGCGTTATCCAATCGTCAATACGATGGGCGAACCACACACGCCGAGCACAACAGCTTGGACCAATTGGGACACCATTACCTAGTTTTTAGCCCTATCGAATAAACACAAACAGTGTTCTCCGTTGTTTAAATGATAAATTTGTCAACGCAGGAGTTGGCCGAATGGCAGGCTAACCTTTTGAAGCAGATGAGAAATCATGAATTGTGTTCAGTTGGAAAGATTCCTTTGAATTTGTTGAAAAATGTAGGCACAATTAGCCTTAAAAAGTATTGCATATGTTCGTTTGCTTTTTGGCCATTATTTACTAATGTCCTTTTAAGCCAACTATTAGGTTTTTATGCTATTATATCCGGGAAAATTTACCAAATTAGCAACCGAGTGAAGCGCACTTGGAATGATTACTTTATTTATTCAATTAATTTTAATAGCCCGCTATACAGCCAGAAAGAAGGTTTAAGAATGGGTTAGGCTTTGTTCCCTATTTTAGGCGATTTTTAAAATCTGAATGTTGAAAATAAAGAACTTTGATTTATTAAGTTAACGTGAAACTATACAACCAGGGTGGCTCAGTGGTTAGAGAAACAAATTCCGAAGAAGACGTGCCCACGTTCGAGCTTTGTCCGCGGCAAATTCTGGCCAGTGCATGATGAGTTTCAAATAAGAGACCAAACCGCTCTACCGGATGAATTGCCTTTTCTACACTATACAGTACTTAGTTTATACTGAAAAAATGTAAGTACATTTTATGGGACTGATGTTTATATCAAGATTGCAACCTTAATTATAGTAAACTATAAAACAGTTATGTTGTTGATATATTTTTATCCATGATAACCGAGCGCATTCCAAAGACCAGCTTAATATATTCAATGAATGGAATCCGTTTGTTAGATTTATAATTTAATAAGAAAAGCATGAGGTTCCAATTATGCTTGATGTTTTTCTCCAATGTAGAACTGGTGGCAATCTGAGCAGATCGGTTTTCAATAAGAACATGTGGACATTTAAATATTCATATTTCGACAGTAACTATCCATTGAAATATCAAGACGGCTTAGTGAAGACATAGTAAAATAGGACATTACGAATTTGCTCCTGAGACTATCAGCATAATACTCTTATCATTAATGGTTATCCACCACATTTTATAGATATGTTTAAGCCTAGCGATATCATATAACGCGTATTAAATGTTTATACTGTTGATAAGTATCCGGTTTATGTTAACTTAAAATAATAACCTGAGGAGATAATGGAGCACATTATAGATAGATTTCGTTCTGCTTTTGCTTTTACATCTTTTGTTGCTGACGTAGTTATGATAGTATCTAACACAAACATTTTTCTAACCAGAATGAAAGTTAAGATTTCACTGCAATCTGCTTTTTACGTTATCTGTATTTGCAATTCTTCCCGTGGATAAGTGATACACATGAAGCTAATTAAATGTAACTTGTTACTTTTCAGTCCTGAACAAACGCACACACACACACAATGGCGTGACGTACGCTTATCTAATGAATCGTTAGATTTTGTTAAATCAATGTAACTTCATTTGGATGAGTGTACGCGTACAGTAACTGATTTCTTCTCAATCCAAAACAAAAGAGAGTTCATTCACACTGTCATGACATACGCATATCTAGTAAATAGTCACTGTCTTATTAGATCACTGTAATTTTATTTCGATGAGTTTATATATGCAGGCATATACACACACATACATGGCACACACTTTCCTAGTGAAAAGTCAGATATTCTCAAGAAATCTTCAAATAAGTATAAATTAAATTGTTTAAACATCATTTACAGCATGACTAAAAGATTGAGCGGAAGGGTGGCTCAGTGGTTAGAACACCAGATTCCGAAGCAGACGTGGTCAGGTGATGAGTTCCCAATAAGGACAAAACCAGTCCACTGGATGAATTTCCTTTTCTACACTGTACAATTCTTAGTTTATACTGAAAAATATATTTACATAATGGGTCAGGTGTTTATATCAAGATCGCAACCTTGATTATCAGTAAATTATCAGTAAATGACTAAAAATTGTCAAATTGCTTGTTGGATTTGTTTTTCCTAAAGAAGGCTTCGGAAACCAGAAGTAAAAATTTTCTGGGTCAAAACAGAAATTCACTTATATGAATAAAAAATTTTAAAGTTACAATTGTGCTTTTGTTCCATTGTATCAACTGATTTCCTGGAGAAATAGTTAGTGGGAAAATGTTTAGCTAGAGACGTAAGCTCAAACCGATCATATTTTGCACCCAACAGACTGGTGTGTGCTTCGACAAACCTGAATTCAATTTTCTATTGAATCTGCCTAAACTTGATTTTGAACAGTTGCAATTCTGATTATTCACGAAGCTAGATGCAGAATGCTGTTGAATTTGGTCTTTCACACTTTTTGATCCTCGCTAGTCAGTTTGCCGTCATACTCTGATGATCATCATGGAAGGTCGGAACGCGTCAGTGTGTGTGACTGGCGGTAGTTTTGCCATGTTATTCGGCGACTGTTTGGATACAAAGTGATTGATGTTTACTTGAAGCTCGCAAACTTAATTTAAAGATTTGTTACCACCGCACGCGCAATCAATTATTGTTTAATTGTACTGTCTATATATTTATTTGCGGCGAAAGCAGCAATCAGTTAACGTTTTTGACTGCATAGAAATTGTGCAGCCGACATTTCCAGTCAAGTACAATTTATGCGATATTACTACAGGTGATAGCCGCATATCTAATTTTCCTTTCCACACATCTTTTAATTCGTTTTGATTCTCGCTAGTCAATTTGCCTTCGTACTCTGACGATCATAATGGAAGGTCGTAACGCGTCAGTGTGTGCGACTGTCGGTAGTTTTTCTTGTTGTTCGACGACTGTTTGAATACAAAGTGATTCAAACTTGATTTATCGATCTGTTACCACCACCCGTCAAATCAATTATTGTTTAAGTGAACATCATTTGTTGTTTCAGAAGAAAATTTTTGATATACGTAAGTGCACATCAGAATTCCTTAAGAAAGCATGGATAGCGCAACAGTTACATATCAACAGTTATTGAAATAGAAAATGGATTATTTGAAACAAAGTGTAATAGTGAATTGTGTAATTGTTCACCTGACTGTTTTAAACCTGAGCTGGCCGGTCTACAAAATACTACCCTTAACGATTACACACCAAATTTTATGGACGAGTTAACGGTGTATATTCATTTGCAATACAAATGTTAAGAGGCAATGAAGCGCAAAAAGAATAGATTGCATTGCGCTTTAGCGTTTACATATAAATATTTTTGTACAAAATTATATTTAGTCTTGTTAACATCCACCACCAAATTCAACAACATTCTGCATCTAGCGTCGTGAATAACTTCAATTATACCTGTTCACAATCAAGTTTAGGCAGATGCAATAGAAAATTGAATTCACGATTGTCGGAGCACATACCAATTTGGAAGGTGCAAAAGACGATCGATGTTGAGCTAATATCTATATTTAAACGTTTTAGCACTGACTATTTCTCCAGGAAATCAGTTGATAAAATGGAGCAAATGCACTATTGTAACTTTGAAATGCGTTTTCTATTCATATAGGCAAATCTCTGATGAACAATAATTGATTGCGCGGGTGGTGGTAACAAATCTTTAAATCAAGTTTGCAAGTTTGAAGTAAACACCAATCCCATTGTATTTAACGAGTCGTAGAACAACATACCTAACCGACCGCCAGACGCAAATCGTCGACGCGTTTTGACCTTCCATGATCATCATCAGATTACGACGGAAAACTGACTATCGAGGATCCCTTCGCATTAAATATATATGGAAAACAAATTTAGATATGGTGCTCTCACCTCTAGCAGTCTCTCATACATTGAACTTGACTGGAAATGTCGGCTGCACAATTTCTATGCAGTCACGAACATTAACTGTTTGCAACTTTCGCCACATATACATATATAGGCAATACAATTTAACAATAATTGATTGCGCGGGTGGTGGTAACTATTCTTTAAGGTAAGTTTGCGAGCTTGAAGTAAACACCAATTTCATTGTATTTAACCAGTCGTCGAACAATATAACTAAACTACCGCCAGCCGCAACGCACTGACGCTTTTCGACTTTTCATGATTATAATTAGAGTACGGCGGCAAACTGACTATCGAAGATCAAACCGCATTGAATATATATGGAAATCAAATTAAGATATGCTGCACTCATAACTAGCAGTCTTGCATACATTAATTACCTACATATGTCAGTATAAACTAAGAATTGTATAGTGTAGAAAAGGCAATTCATCCAGTAGACCGGTTTCGTCCTTATTGGGAACTCATCAAGTACTGGCCAGAATTTGCCGCGGACAGGATACGAACCTGGGAACGTCTACTTCGGAGTCTGGTGCTCTAACCACTGAGCTATCCTGCCGCACACTACACTACACACAATTTTCAGTTATATACCAACTAATGAAACTTGGTTAGTCAATTTTTCCTTTAGGTGGAGCTCATATGGCATCCATTTAGACTCAAAGTTCCAACTAACCATGCCCAATCTGTCATTACTGAACAGACATCACATTACATGGGGAAATGGTATTGAAATGAACATTTATATCATTAAACGAACATTGGTTGCGCGGGTGGTGATAACAATTATTATAATCAAGGTTGCGGTCTTGATATAAACACCTGACCCATTAATTACTTACATATGTCCATATAAACTAAGAATTGTATAGTGTAGAAAAGGCAATTCATCCAGTAGACCGCTTTCGTCCTTATTGGGAATTCATTAAGTACTGGCCAGAAATTGCCGCGGACGCGACTCGAACCTGGGCACGTGTGTTTTGGAATCTGGTGCTCTAACCACCAAGCCATCCTGCCGCACACTACACTATACACAATTTTCAGTTATATACTAACTAATGTAGCTTGGTTAATCTATTTTTCCTTTAGGTGGAGCTCATATGCCATCCATTTAGACCCAAAATTCCAACTAACCATCCAAAATCTGTCATTACTGAGCAGATATCACACTATATTGGGAAGTGGTATTGAAATGAACATTTATATAATTAAACGAACATTGGTTGCGCGGGTGGTGATAACAATTATTATAGTCAAGGTTGCGGTCTTGATATAAACACCTGACCCATTAATTACTTACATATGTCCATATAAACTAAGAATTGTCTAGTGTAGAAAAGGCAATTCATCCAGTAGACCGCTTTCGTCCTTATTGGGATTTCATTATGTACTGGCCAGAAATTGCCGCGGACGGGACTCGAACCTGGGCACGTCTGCTTCGGCATCTGGTGCTCTAACCACTGAGCCATCGTGCCGCACACTACACTATACACAATTTTCAGTTATATACTAACTAATGTAGCTTGGTTAATCTATTTTTCCTTTAGGTGGAGCTCATATGGCATCCATTTAGACCCAAAGTTCCAACTAACCATCCCCAATCTGTCATCACTGAATAGACATCACACTATATGGGGAAATGGTATTGAAATGAACATTTATATAATTAAACGAACATTGGTTGCGCGGGTGGTGATAACAATTATTATAATCAAGGTTGCGGTCTTGATATAAACACCTGACCCATTAATTACTTACATATGTCAGTATAAACTAAGAATTGTATAGTGTAGAAAAGGCAATTCATCCAGTAGACCGGTTTCGTCCTTATTGGGAACTCATCAAGTACTGGCCAGAATTTGCCGCGGACAGGATACGAACCTGGGCACGTCTGCTTCGGAATCTGGTGCTCTAGCCATTGAGCTATCCTGCCGCACACTACACTACACACAATTTTCAGTTATATACTAACTAATGTAACTTGGTTAGTCAATTTTTCCTTTTAGGTGGAGCTCATATGGCATCCATTTAGACCCAAAGTTCCAACTAACCATGCCCAATCTGTCATTACTGAACAGATATCACATTACATGGGGAAGTGGTATTGAAATGAACATTTATATAATTAAACGAACATTGGTTGCGCGGGTGGTGATAACAATTATTATAATCAAGGTTGCGTTCTTAATATAAACACCTGACACATTAATAACTTACATATGTCAGTATAAACTAAGAATTGTATAGTGTAGAAATGGCAATTCATCCAGTAGAACGGGAACATTAACTGTTTGTAGCTTTCGCCACATATACATATATAGGCAATACAATTAAACAATAATGGATTGCGCGGGTGGTTGTAACAATTTTTTAAATTAAATTTGCGAGCTTGAAGTAAGCATCAATCCCATTTTATTTTTGCTTATTTGAAATATACCAATCTATAAGAATTTGCCAAAAATGCCATAAATTTTGAGGACGGAGATTTACATTAAATTTTAATGTTCAAATTATTACATTGCTAGTTAAGCCTTCTTCCATAATTGCATCTTTCCGTATTATGTACCTCACTTAAATGATTATATATATTCATAGTGCCTTTTCCACGTGCATAAACAAAAAGAAATTTTATCAGATACAAGAAACGCTTCTTTCTCATTATCTTCTCAGGTATCTACTAATGGAAATCTCTTTATATATAAATTGAATAGCAAAACAAGATATAAATATGTAAACATAGAGAGAGAGAGTGTGTGAAATAAGGGAAACAACCAATCAATTGCATGCGTCACCTCCAGTTCAAGCTCAATGACTGAACATGCTTCTTTTGCTTGCATAAATCCGGCTACAATTTGTTTGTAAATAGTGCTTCGTACGTGGCTAGCTCCCTTTTGTTATTGCATTTAGTAATTATTTTAAATGTTATGTCTGGTGTTGGCTGAGATTTTTTAGGGCATCTAGAGAACACATCATTAAGGAGTGACATAAGTAAATGTGTTCAATATATACGGTCCTTAAGAGCAGTACGCAATCACGAACACTGGTTCAAAGTTTCAACGAAGCACATAATAATATCGGTTTCACGTCCGAGAACAAGAATGATGATCGTCTGCCTTTCTTAGATGTACTATTATGGAAAGAAACTGATTGTAAATTAAATAGAACAATTTACCATAAACCAACCTAGTCTGCACAGTATTTGCATTACAGAAGTTCTGTGCCATTTCAATATAAATTTTCAACAGTTCGTGGCTCCTTTTCAGGAATTGACGCGTTGGTTAGTCCAGATTTAAATGAAAAGGAATATAATTAAGCTATTAACGATTTAATGTTTAATAGCTATCCTAGAAAATTAATTTAATCAATTATTAAAAGGGGAATTAAGAAGAAACAAACGTATTAAGGACCAGAAAAGAAAATAATCTACCTGAACATTCCATTTAAGAGGGATGCAGTTTTCATAATAGCACAAAGGAACGTTGAAGCGGCATTAACACGCACATTTAATGCAGCAAAACCATGCGTGATATTTATTGTGACACACTTGTCGTTTTCAACAATCAAAGAGAAACAGCCGTAAATATCGATATCAAATATCATTTACCAATATAAATGCGCATGTTGTCGATCAACTTACGTAGGACGATCGACCAGACGGTTAATCACTCGAATGAGAGAACATTGTAACTTAAACGCCTGTTTAAAATCAAATGGTGAATACACGTCTGCAATTGCGCAACACATCGTTGAAACATGATACATATATTCTCCAGAAGTACCATTTAAAATAATTAATAAATGCAATAACAAAAGGGAGCTAGCCACGTACGAAGCCTTATGGATAAACAAATTGCAGCCGGATTTATGCAAGCAGAAGAAGCATGTTAAGGCATTGAGCTTGAACTGGAGGTGCGCACGCAATTGATTGATTGTTTCTCTTATTTCACACTCTCTATGTCTACATATTTCGATCTTGTTTTGCCTTTCAATTTATATATGAAGAAATGTTTATTAGTAAGTACTAGAGAAGATAATGAGAAAGAAGCGTTTCTTGTATCTGATAAAATTTCTTTTTGGTTTTGCACATGGGAAGGATACTATGAATCTTATTGAGGTTCGCATTTCAAATTATATATATATATATATATATATATATATATATATATATATATATATATATATATATATAGCATGACTATTTTCAGATGCATTTTATTCTAATATGTACAGAACTCTATTTTCGGTTTTTTTAGTCTTTTTTGTAGCACGACTAATGTTTAGAGTCATTTTATTATTGTGTGTACAGAATACTATTTTCAGTTTACTGATGTCTGTAATGTTAAATTATGAATAATGCTCATTTTCGCAAATTAGGTCCTTTTTCGCTTGTTTCCATTATTGTTAACATTATTAACAATTGGTTATCAACGTAAAATATGATATTATTAATGGATTAGATCAGGATGATAAGTACAGTTGTTGAAATGAAGGTTCTTTGCCTGAAATATGCACGAATCACATTCTGTAATCAGTAAAATTTCTAACCTTAGCCACGATTTAACGCATGTTAATACCTCTTGTTTAAACATTTAAAGTTGCAGAAATATAAATTCATATCTTAGTGGATTGTAGTCGAAACTTTTGCCGCGTACTTTTATTTTCACAAAATCAAATATAGGTTATCAAACGATTACAAATGTTTTATATGAAAAGTGAAATTGTTTACCTTTTGCAGGCATAAAGTGTTATTCTTGCGTTGGTTGTATTGATTCCAGTGAAATTGCATCAAAATCGGACTGCAGTATTTGTAAAGTGAGTCACGTGTTAATTACAAGATTTAATTAATAGAACTTTCAAAGTGTGTAGATAGATTTGATTAATTACACCATCGAATATTTCATTTTTAGGACAAAATGTGTAGAAGCCACAACTGGGCACTAAAATTTACATACTTCAGCCCATATAAATATCTTTTCGAATGTCTGCGTTTAACTAAAATGCCTAAATTAATTTCAAAATTTAATTTGCAATAGAACTCGTAAAAATTATTTTCAATGAAGTTGATTGGTGAATAGAAGACAAGCAAGTGTATATCAAGTACGAGCGCACATTCATAGATCGTCCTCTTAAATACAAATTTACTTTTGAAACATGCGCAATCGTATTTAACTCTGAGGCCGGTGGTTGCTTAGACATTGGGTGTACATTCGCGTCGTGGAATTTTAATCGAATTTAGCCGCGGATGTTATTCCAGTAAAGAAAAAACATTCTTTTTTATATTTAAAAACAACCATAAAATAGGCATTGTTGAAAAGAGTTTTTTGCCCAATGCCAAGAAAGGATAACTGACGGGGAAATCTTTAAATTGGTAACTCAAATGAAACACACTAAATTGAAACGGAAACAAGAGAACAATCTATGTGAATATTCTACTCACAAGACTTATTGCTATCCGCATACTGAATGAGAATTCAATCGTGGTAGCATATTACTCAGACCTCGTACATATTATTACTAATTATTTAATTTCAGATTTATTTTTATTATGTGGTGTACCTTGTACAAAGTTAGTTCATACCAGAACAAGTACTGAAAGTGCAATCTCGTTGACGTATTTATTTCGAATTTAGTGGTAGAATACCTAAAAGAGGCCGCACTACAACACTCCAATTATATATATATATATATATATATATATATATATATATATATATATATATATATATTCTCAAAATATATGTATTCTCTAATTTAACGGTCATTATCCACTTTGTCCTTATATGTATATTCTCTTCATAATAAAAAATTATACTGCGTAATATTCGAAGGCATTGGACTCGCAAGGAACTAAACAATTATATTGCTACCAATTGCGCGAGTGCCAATCTTGGGGATAGAATTAAGTTCTTCAAATCCTGCTTGCAGTCAGATATGATGTCAAAAAGTATTCTCTTAGCAGTAAAGAATAAATAACTAGAAACCAACGAATAAACTTAAAAGCCGCTAATTGTCTTATGCCATTGAGGACATCCAATCAAAATTTCAAGATGCTAGGAGAATTATTCAATCATTTGCAAGTTTGAATGACAGCAAATACAACGCGTTTACAACGAAGATGGAAACGTCGATGAGAATAACAGCTGACAAAATAACTAAAGACCTCACAAGAGATCTGGATAAATTCCCTGCATAATCGAAATTTCCTACAAATCCTGATCCATTTATTCACAATAATTCAAACGTGATCTTGTCAAGACAACAGAAAGAATTAATCTCCATAGAAGCAATACTCTGGATCATTAGGAGAAAAATACGTGAACGCAATATTATTGGCATCCAGGCTAGAACTGAAAAGTTCTACAACAACTTAACAAAAGGCATCGTCCCACAGACATTCAATGGACAAGGACTGAAAGCTGAGATAGTTAACGCACTGAAACAATTCAGAAAGGATTTCAGAGGCAGCCAAATAATCACAAATAAGCATATAGACGATTTAAGAAAGTAACAACCAGACAAATCTACACGATAGAGGATGAAGAGTTGTTATACTTGAAACCAACGCTTTTTAGAGGGTTCATGGACGAGATCATAAATGATCAATTGCAATTCAAACAAGTCAACAAGCAGAAAGATGAACCAACAAATATTGAAACTAGAATAAATAATATTCTGAAAAATATAGAAAACCATGTATTACCTTCAATGGCTGATTCTGAAATAAGATCAGTATTCATAGATGAAATCCAAAAGATGATACCTGAAGGAACAAACACCGCAAATTTCTCAGGCTCACGCCAAAAAAAGCATAATCAAGGACTCTTTCGAGCTACCCAGAGCGGTTCAAATATATCAGCATCATACCACGTCAGATCCGTACTACAGAGGGTACGGTCAAGCAGGTTTTCCTAAACTTATCATTCAGAGTCGAACTACCGCCCTCAAATTGAATAGAATCACCAAGGAGAATTTTATCAGTGTAAAAGTGAACGTAACATATAGCACCAAATGAATCATGAGGTAGGACGCCAAAGATTAATTGCCAATTCTCTCCACATCATTAGTAGTCTATGTTCGATATGTGTATGTGCGGGAGCATAAATATTGGACGTAGGAAGAAGCATTTGATCAACAGAATCTAGCAACATTTACGCAAAAATTGTATAAAAAAGGCTTTACATCGTCTGGAAAATTAGCTATTTCTGATCATATATTGAAAATGGGGCCATCAGCCAATTTCTCAATTCTACACAAAGCAAGATCAGTATATATATATATATATATATATATATATATATATGACAACTCTTTATATAAGAAAACAAGCGCAACACAAACATTTCAAAAGTTTCATACAACATGATATTTAAATCCGTTATTACAGTCCCACCAAAACCCTTAACAATTTACAAGCATCCAGGTAAGGCTAAACACCCACTCGACCAAGTTCAACTGTTTGTTGCGGAGAACTAATATATATGCAAGTATGTATTAGGTGTTGCGAACCTAGTAACAAATTAGTTTAGATTGTGACCAGAAGGATAAATAAAAACAGCATAAACAGAAAGTATAATCTCATACATTCCTTTCCGTACTTACTGGCGACTCGTGGGGAGCAACCCAGTATTGTATCACTTAATTAATATATATTTGGTCAAAGAATGTGGAATAATAGGACGATACAATCTCCTAGACGAATGTGTAAACCTGCAATAGCGAAGCTAACATCATCTAAAGTCAACGACAATGCGACTTCAACGCTAACTCGCACTATATAATATATATATACCGAGTCTGTAAAGGATACTAACACTATGGCTATTGTGTTAGTAGCCGATACCAACATTATTGTACCGAAAAGGTACATGGTACTAACACTATGGTTTTCGAGTCGGTACATGATACCAACCAGATGGATATCAATTTATGCTAAAGTTCACCGAAATTGAGAATTACAACAATTTCTGAACACCTGTTACTCCAGTAACCCCACACACTCTGGTCTTGATCGATATCAGTTATCACATTTCGCGGCAAGCATGATATCATTCAATTCAATATATAACAGTTAAATACTGTTTGTTGCAGAGAACTAATATATATGCAAGTATGTATAAGTAGTGTTGCGAACCTTGTAACAAAGTTTCAAAAGTTTCATCAACATGATATTTAAATCTATTGACCACGAATCATAAAACCCAACTACAATTTACTAGGATCCAGGTAAGGCCAATCACTCACTCGACCGGGCTCAACAAACATTCGATCAAATTGGCAACAAATTGAAGAAGAATAAAATGTTCCATAAACGGCATCATTACCATTGTTAACGGCGACAGAAATTTCAGTATATGAGCAATAAATACCGCAAATCGCACAACTTGCTTTGTTACCGTGACAGAATGAAACTAAAGAACAAAGCTAAACTAAAGATAACATATGAGGAAGAAACAATCGTTCACGTAACAGCCTACCTAGTGAACAGTTGGTTAAATTTCAACCGGTCAATACAGGATTGACTAGATCTCAGAAATCACTCAGTAATACAATTTGAATGACACCTACACGCACACAAACGCATACGCATACACACTTATCAATCAACCAAAACAAGAAATAGAAGAAAAACCGATGCTGAACAGTTGCCACCCACATAATCAAATGAAAACCCAGGATGTATATAAATGAAAGATTGTAAAGTGAAGTTTAGTATTCTCGAAATAATTAAATGCTTTCTCTTCATAATGACAAATAAACTTTGATACATACGAACGGAAAGGCTAACTATAAACCTAAGTTTGTATATGATTTCAAATTTCGTATAACAAGCAGGACGGGTGACGCAGTAGATTGTCTCAGACACCGAAACATACCTATACCGTTTCGTATCCCATTTGCGGTAACTTATGGACAGTACTTGAAGAGTTTTCAATAAAGACGAAGCAGTTCTACTGGAAGAACTGCCTGTGCTAATTGATGAAATTTTTAATCTATACCGAAAAAAAATATATATAATCAAAGTCATGCCATGAGATTTCAATTTAAAATTCCTTCCCCAGGTGTTCTTGTATGACAGATCGAGGGTTGTTAGTTAGAACTTCAGGTCTTAGAAGATTACAAATCGGTTCTACCTGAAGGAAAATCTAATTAGAAACATAATTTGGTATATGACTTCAAACTGCGTGTGCCAAGCGGCAGTAGCCAGAGTTTCAAACTCGAAAGTAATTGTATCCCGGTCCAATTCCTATCCTCGCCAAATTATGGATTGTACTTGAAAAGTTTCTAGTAAAGACCAAACCGGTTTACGGGTTGTATTGGCCTTACTACCTTATGTAATGTTTAATTTATAATAAGAAAAATGTATATATATATATATATATATATATATATATATTTAAAATCCAGTCATTAAATTTAAATTATATGCATTGCACCCCTCATGTGAATGTACATATCATCTTGAAAAAACGAAGCTATTATATACATATATAATACAAAATAACACCATTAAACTCGATAAATTGTACTTTTCAATTATATCTCCAATATTGCACACAGATATTCACATTTGTTTTTCAAAAAGTAGTTAGTTAAGCTCATATCTCAACAAAAAACTGTTTTAAAAGAAACATGTTGCAAGACAGGGAATAGATTATTTACCTGATTCTCAGGTTGCGTTTCGAGGTTTTTGCATCCGCTGACTTCCTGTTTAGATCAAGAAATCTAACAACAAGTATAAATGGGAAAGTTTAAACTAACATTTTCACTTGACATATTGATTTCAATAATGTGTGTGGTGTGCTTTCCATTGAAAAAGATCTCCGTACCCGGAGATCGAAATAACTGGAAAATTTAGGAAGACAGCCTAAGCAAACATCTCAGAACGCAACCCATGAATAAGATAAACAACTGTGTTGATTCTTTAAATCAAGTTTGCGAGCTTGATATATTATTTAAATTACGATTGCAATATTTATATAAACACCTGTCCCATTATGTGCATACACGTGTCAATAGAAACTAAGATTTGTACACGTAAGAAAAGGTAATTCATTTATTAGACCGGTTTTGTCTTTATTGGGAACTCTTCACGTACTGTCAAGAATTTTATGCAGACAAGTCTCTTGACAGTACGTGAAGAATACTTAATGCGAACGAAACCGGTCTACTAGATGAATTGCCTTTTCTATTTAATTCAAAGCTTAGTTTATACTGATAAATGTATGTATGTAAAAGGCCAGATGTTTATATCAAAATTGCAAACTTGATTGTTATAATTACTATCATCGCCCGCGCAATTAATGTTCGATTCATTACATAAATGTTCAATTCACCAGCATCTCCTCATACAGCGTGGTGTCTGTTCTACAATGACAGATTGGGGATGGTTAGGCGGAACTTTGTGTCTAAATCGATGATATATAAACTCTACACAAAGGAAAGGCTAACCTAGAAACTCTAGTTAGTATATAATTGAAAAGTGTATGTGGTGTGCGGCAGAGTGTTTCAGTTGATAGAGCTCCAGATTCCGAAGCAGACGTGCCTATGTTCGAGCCCTGTTCACAGAAAATTTTGGAAAGGACGTGAAGAGTTCACAAAAAGACGAAACCGATCTACTGGATAAATTTCTTTTCTACACTATACAATTCTTTGTTTATACTGACAAATTTATTTACATAATGGGTCAGGTGTTTATTTCAAGATCGCAACCTTGATTATAATAATATAAAAATGTACTCATAGGTAAAACATACGTATTATGTGGTACTTGTCAAGTTAATCTGTTAATTTGAAGTGATAAGTTTACAAAAATTCGCTTCATTAGGTAAAATCAATCGAGTAGTTTGCATATGGCCATTTTTAAAACTAAGTGCCGTTCGAAATGTTTTAGTATTTTATTTAAATAGAAGTGATGTTCGGGCTACAATTAGCTTTAAAATAAGTCCGAATATGAGCATAAACTAATCCGAAGAATTAAAATATAATAAAATAATCTAGACATTCTTAAAACCTATTAAACAAATTCTTTTTTTTTGCGTATTTTAAATGTTGATGAAATAACTCCGATTTTTTTCAGGATAAATATCTGCGTGAACGGAAATGCGAAATAAAAATTATCTCTTCATAGTACCCTTACCATTTGCAAAAAGAAAGCAATTTTATAAAATACAAGAACCGTTCCTTTCTCATATTCTTCTCAAGTATCTATAAATGAACATCTCTTTAAATATAAATTGAAAGGCCAAACAGAATAAAAAAATATAAACATGGAAAGAATATGAAATAAGGGAATAACCAATCAATTACATGTATCACCTTCAGTTCAAGCTCAATGTCCGAACATGCTTCTTCTGCTGGCGTAAATCCGGCTGCAGTTTGTTTATCCATAAAGCTTCGTATGTGGATAAGTCCTTTCTGTTGTTACATTTAGTAATTATCTTAAACGCTACGTCTGAAGAACACACTTGTGTGGTTTCAACGATTTGTTGCTCAATTTCATACGTGTATTCACCATTTGACTTAAAACAGGCGTTTAGGTTGCAATTTTCGCTTACTCGGGTATTTAACCGTCTGGTCGATCGGTCTACGGCTGTTTCTCTTTGATTGTTGGTAAAGGTAGATATGTTACCTCAAATAACAATCGTATTTAGCTGCATTAAATGTGCTTGTTAATGCCACTTCAATTTTCGTTTGTTCCACAATACGTCTGTTTCTGTTGACTACCCTTTTAATAATTGATTCAATTAATAACCTAGGAAAACCATTATACAATGTCTTTTATTGCTTTAGAATATAAGTTTCCATTTTAATCTGGACTAACCAACTTGTCAATTCTTGGAAAACAGCCAAGAACTGTTGATAATTTATATTGAAACGGCACAAAACTGCTGCAATGCAGATACCGTGCAGAGCAGGTTCGTTCAAGTTACACTGTTCTATTTAATTTACTAATGATACCTTTCTTTAGTAGTACATTCAAGAAAGGCAGACAATTATCTTTCTCGAGTTCTGCCGTGATATTCATATGCGCTGTGTTGAAACTTTGAAGCCCTTTTCGATATTGCGACCTGTACTTAAGAGCAATAAAAATATCATCCACGTACCGCATGTATTCAGAATATTTACCTATATAAGAATTATCTTCTCTTTACAACAAAATGCCTAAAACACTTTTTATCTCGACTCTGTCTGTTGGATGAGAAATCCGTTATTAATTATTCGCTAATGAAAGACATATTTCAATTAATAAGTACGAGATCTTTTAGAATAATATAATTTTAAACATTACGTAGTATACCTTTATTATTTTGAAATAGTTTATTTTAATTTTTTTCAATTTCAGTCCGAAAATTATTATGTGGCAGGCGTTCTGAGTTCGAGCACCAGACAGTGTGTGCATTCTTGTGTTGCCAGCAACACCATGGTTATAGGCACTGGATTAGAAACCACATGTTGTGGCACAGAATTGTGTAATCACACTTTGAAGCTAGAACGTGATCGACAAACTATGTTAATTGTACTTGGTTTTATTGTGCTGTACTTCTGTAACGCTGGTTTAGTAATTTATTTATTGAACAGTTTTAATTTCATTGTAGAACTGTTTTAAAAATTACAATTTATGCTAAAATAAATTGAAATCAAATTTAGAAATGACTCATTGGTGTTCATAGCTGCACCCGTGTGAGTGATATTTTCAGAAAGAAATATCTTAGCGACTCGTAAGTTTTACAAATTATTTTCTAAAATATAAGCTATTATAATCTACCAAATATTCAATTACAATCATTACATCTTTATGGTAAATTATTCTGATGCACATTAGATAATATTCTCATTTAATCGAAGATTCTTCTTTCATTTTTAGAATTTGTGTAAACTGGAATTTATTTAATTTAACGAATATTGGTTGTGTGATCGGTGATAACAAATAATTTATTCAAGGTTGCGATCGTGATATAAGCACCTGACCCATAATATGCATCCATTTGCAATATAAAATAGACATTGTATAGTGAAAAAAAGGCAATTCATCCAGTAGGAAGGTTTAGTCCTTACTGTGAACTCATCACGCACACAGGGCTCGAATCTGGGCACTCTGCATCGGATGAAACTGGTCTACTGTATGAGTTGCCTTTTCCACACTATAAAATGCTTCGTTTATACTGATAAATGCATGTAAATAATTGGTCAGGTGTTTATATCAAGATCGCAACTTTGATTAAAAGTAATTGTCATCACCGCCCACGCGACCACTCTTCGTTTAATAATATATATGTTCATTTCAATACCACTTCCGCAAGTAACGTGGTGTCTGTTCTATAATGACAGATTGGAGATGGTTAGTTGGAACTTTAGGGCTAAAGGGATGCTATATAGGCTCTACCTAAAGGAAAGACTAACCAACAATGATAAACCTGTCTACTGGATGAATTTCATTTTCTACACTATACAGTATTTAGTTTATACTGACAAATGTATGTACACAATGGGCCAGGTGTTTATATCAAGATCGCAACCTTGAATAAAAGCACCAGGTAAATTGTTCTATTTTATACATTAAAAAACCTATGCCACTGATCTCACATTACATATGTCAAAGAGAAGAGATACGATATATACAAAGGTTTTGATGACTAATTCTGAATCTGTGCGCATAATTTTTGGTGATTTGATACACAAATAATTAAATTTCCTATCTGAATAGAGAAATAAATCATTTATTGTAGAATCGATTTCTAATAAAACGGGTATACACAAAACAGTTTTAAAAGGCAACCTTCTTTTCGATATAACTCAGCTCAGGCTTAATATCTATTAATTTGTGCAGTAAATTTGTCAGGAAGCACGGGAAATAAAATTAGATTACAGCAACAAACACGATGCGGGAAACGTACTTCCTAAGGCACACGTAAACGCGCACACACAAACACAAATAGTTCAACCGTTTATATCCAAATCATGTACGAACTTCTTTTGTTTTGTCATCCAAAAACCTGGTAGATCTACCTTTCTTGTCAGTTTTCATTCAGCTTATGATATGCGTTTTGTTTTTTATCAATAAGTAGACCACCAGTCTAAGCTAATTTTACTTTAAACTACATTCTGGCATTCCGAAAGTAAATTTAATTCAGTTGTGACCAGAAGGATAAACCAAAGACAGCATAAACAGAAATTATAATCTCATGCACATTCGTTTTGTGCTTACTGGCGACTCATCAGTAGGTGCCGGTATTACGCCCTTTAACCACTATATATTTTAGTGAGGAATGTGGGATAATAGGACGGTACAATCTCCTAGACGAATGTGTAAACCTGAAATAGAATAGCTAACATCGCATAGTCACGAATAGTCCGCACCAAAAGTATTTAACTGTTATACATTGAATTTAATGATGTCATACTTATCGTGAAATGTGATTACTGATATCGATTAAGGCCAGAGTCTATGGATTTACTGGAGCAACAGGTGTTCAGAAATAGTTGTAATTCTCAATTTTGGTGAACTATAGCATACATTGATATCCATCATGTTAGTACCATTTACCGACTTGGAAACCATAGTGTTAGTACCATGTACCTTTTCGGTACTATAATGTTGGTATCGGTTACTAACACAATAGTCATAGTGTTAGTATCCTTTACAGACTCGGTATATATATTATATAGAGTGAGTTAGCGTTGAAGTCGCATTGCGAGACTATACGATGTTAGCTATTCTACTGCAGGTTTACACATTCGTCTAGGAGATTGTATCGTCCTATTATCCCCCATTCCTTACTAAAATATATAGTGGTTAAAGGGCGTAATACCGGCTCCTAGTGATGAGTCGCTAGTAAGCACGAAACGAATGTGCGTGAGATTATACTTTCCGTTCATGCTGCCTTTGGTTTATCCTTCTGGTCACAACTGAACTAATTTGTTACTAGGTTCGCAACATCTAATACATACTTGCATATATATTAGTTCTTCGCAACAAACAGCATTTAACTGTTATATAGTAAATTTAATTATTTAAATCAAGTCCACAATCTTGATATTAAATACATATGCAACCGTATGCATACATTTATGGGTATAAACTGAGCTTTGTATAGTATAGAAAAGGTAACTGATCCAGTATACCGGTTTCGTCCTTATTAGGAATTCTTGACGTACTGTCCAGAATTTGCCGCGGACTGGGCTTGAAACCGGCCACGTCTGCTTCGAGATTTGTTGTTCTAAATATTGGTGTCTAGATCAAGATCGCAACCTTAATTTAAATAATTTTTGTCACTACCACACAACCAATGCTTATCTACGTAAAATTAATCTTCTAACACAAATATCTTAAACTCATGAGCATTACATCTGCAATGCTATGCGCCTGATAGCAGTTGATTTGAACTATGCTACTCCATTCAATATGCTGTATTTGAATGCGCATAAGGTTACTCCATACAATTTGTACGTCTTATATATCTTATCTATTAAAAAAACATTTAATTGATAAATAAAAAATATAAGTCTTTTTAGACCATATTAAAATATACATAGGGTGTTATATCTAGCCGCACTGCTATAACAATAATTACAACAGGTATTTCATTTCTTTAAATCAAGTTTGCGAGCTTGAAGTAAACACCAATCCCATTGTATTTAACTAGTCGTCGAACAACACAACAAAACTACAGCCAGCCGCAACGCACTGACGCGTTTCAACCTTCCATGATCTTCATCAGAGTACGCCGGCAAACTGACTATCGAGGATCAAACCGCATTGAATATATATGGAAATCGAATTTAGATATGCAGCTCTCACCTCTAGAAGTCTCGCATACATTGAACTTGACTGGAAATGTCGGCTGCACAATTTCTATGCAGTCACGAACATTAACTGTTTGTAGATTTCGCCACATATACATATATAGGCAATACAATTTAACAATTATTGATTGCGCGGGTGGTGGTAACAATTCTTTAAATTAAGTTTGCGAGCTTGAAGTAAACACCAATCCCATTTTATTTAATCAGTCGTCGAAAAACATAACAAAACTACCGCCAGCCGCAACGTACTGACGCGTTTCGACCTTCCATGATCATCATCAGAGTACGACAGCAAACTGACTGTCGAGGATCAAGCCGCATTGAATATATATGGAAATCAAAGTCTCGCATACTCTGAACTTCACTGGAAATATCGGCTGCACGATTTCTATGCAGTCACGAACATTAACTGTTTGTAGCTCCCGATATATATATATATATATATATATATATAATATATATATATATATATTCAATATATAATATTCAGAGGTTTCATCAACATGATATCCTTATCGACTGGCCAAGAATAACAAAATTCAACAACAATCTACTGATATCCAGCCAAGAACAAACAGGCCCTCGACTAGAATCAACAAACGTACAATCGGATTGGCAACAAACTGAAATGGCAATAACAGAGGCGCATACGATGACAGAAGTCTCCAAACAATGTGAGCTTTTAACACTGCAATCAACACTGGCGTTGTTACCACGTGAAAACTTTGCGCAACGAGGTGATACGATCAACTATACTGGGAAAAATAGCACTTGTATATGTAACAGTGAACAATGCGCACAAATGGTTAATTCTCAAGCTATCAAAACAATAATGACCAGATCTCAGACATCACTTTGCAATACTGCGAGAATGACCTTTACAGGCAAACACGCATACACACAAACACAAACGCATACACACTCACCAACTAGTCAAAACAAGAAACAGCAGTAAAAACGAGTCAGATTTGTTACCACTAGCATAATCAATTGAGAACCCAAAATGTATAAATATGTATGATTGTATAAGAGATGATTAGTATTCACGAAATAAATCGCCTTTATCCACTTTGTTATTTGTGTTTTCCTAAATATAAGAATACTGTGGTAAATTAAAAAGGAATGGACATCATAAAGATTATCAAAGAGCGGGGTCAGCCTTTTACCCGTAAGAAACTAAACACTTAAATTGCAGCCAACTGTACGTGTGCCAAACTTCTAGAAAGAATTAAGTTCTTCAAATCGTGTTTAGAATCAGATGTTGTGCCAAAACGATTCCTCAAGCAATGCAGAAGGAATAACCAAAAACCGACGAATAAACTTATAAGTCGCTTATTGCTCAATGGTATCGAGGACAACCAATCAAAACTGCAAGATGCTGAAAGCATCATTCAATCACTGGGTTGTCAAATTGCAAGACTGAACGACGGCGAATACACCGCTCTCACAAAGAAGATAGAAACACTGATGAAAATAACAGCGGAAAAAGAAACCAAGGACCTCACCAGAGACCTGGAAAAATTTCCTACGCAATCAAAATTTCCTACGAACCCAGACGCTTTTATTCACAATTATTCAAAAATGATCTTCTCAAAACACCAGAAAGAATTACTCTCCTTAGGAGCAAAATTCTGCGTAGTCAAGAAAAACCTAAGTGAACGTGACATTATTGACATTCAGGCTGGAACGGAAAATTTCTACAATGACTTAACGAAAGACACCGCCCCACATGCATTCAATGGACAAGGACTGAAAGCTGAGATAGTAAGCGCACTAGAACAATACAAGAAGGAATTCAAAGGCAGCCAAATCATCACAAAACAGCACATAGACGAACTCAGAAAACTCCAATCAGACAAATCCATACGATTTTCCACACCCGACAAATGATCAGGAATTGTTATACTTGAAGCCGACGCTTACAGGAAGGCCATGAACGATATAATAAATGACCAATCTAAATTTAAGCATGACATCAAACAGAAAGATGATTCAACGAACATCGAATCAAGAATTAATGCAATTTTGAAAAAGATGGAAAAACATGTTCTAACATCGATGGCTGACTCCGGGATTAGATCAAAACTCACAGAAGACATCCAAAAAGCAAAACCAGTCGGAACAAACACCGCAAGATTGTACGGCAAACCAAAAACTCATAAAGCCATGACAGCCTCAGGAGCTCCTTCGATGCGGCCCATTATATCAATGATCAACGCTCCACAACATAAACCAGCCAAATTTCTCTGCAAACTACTTGAACCAATACGGAGCATCATAAACGCTAACACTATCAAGGACTTCTTCGAACTAGCAAATGAATTGAAGGGGAAGAACATCCTACAGAATAAAATGGTCTCGCTTGACGTCTCATCCTTATTTACAAACATACCACTGGATAAGACAACGGAGATCTTGTGTGACCTCATCAAAAATGAGTTTTTTGACTTCCCTATAGACACCAATGACATCAAAGACCTCATATTAGCATGTACTAAAAACGTGCAATTTACATTCGAAGGAATATACTACCGTCAGATCAATGGTGTAGCTATGGGAAGTTGCATCGCACCCCTCCTGGCAGATGTATACATGTATCACCTGAAAAAACGAGCCTAAGAGGTATAATTGACCAGTGCGCACTCTACAAAAGGTATGTAGATGATATCTTGTTGTTCATCTCAGAAGCAGCAGACCCTTCCGAAATCCTCAAACAAGCAAATGGAGTCGATCCAGACATCAAATTCACTCTCGAGGTAGAGAAAGACGACAGTTTTCCCTTCCTTGACATCAAAATCACTCGAGAAGCAAACGGAGATTTGACACTGGCCATACATAGAAAATCCACTTTCACCGGACAATACATTCACTACAACAGTAGTGTGCCAAAATCCCACAAAAGAAACTTAGTAAACTACCTAGCAAACAGAATCAGGAAGATCTGCTCTGAACACAAGATTGAGGAAGAACTGGGTTACCTCAGGAAAATTTTGCCAATGAGCGTTTCATTGATGTCAACATCAGACCACGGCAGATTCGTACTAGAGAGGATACCGGCAAGCAGGTATTCCTAAACTTACCATTTAGAGGCGACCTACCAGCCTCAATAATTGCACGGCGGTTGAATAGAATAACTAAGGACAACTTTCCCAGAGTTAAAATTAATATGACATTTAGTACTCAGAGAATCATGAGGTTGGATGCCAAAGATCATTTGCCAATTCTCTCCAAATCATTCATAGTCTACAAATTCTCATGTATGTGCGGAAGCACATATATCGGACGTACGAAGAAGCAATTGATAAGCAGAATCCAGCAACATTTGCTACAGAAATTGATTATCAAAGGCTTGCCACCATCAGGAAAATCAGCTATTTCCGATCATATATTGGCAACGGGGCACCCTGTCAATTCGACAAATTTCACAATTCTACATAAAGCAAAATCAGAAAAATTATTATTTATCTACGAAGCCCTTTACATAAAACAACAAGCACCTGACCTTAATATTCAAAAGTTTCATCAACATGATATTCTTATCGACTGGCCAGGAATAACAAAATTCAACAACAATCTACTAGTATCCAGCCAAGAACAAACAGGCCCTCGACTAGAATCAACAAACGTACAATCGGATTGGCAACAAACTGAAGTGGAAATAACAGAGGCGCATACGATGACAGAAGTCTCCAAACAATGTGAGCGTTTAACACTGCAATCAACACTGGCGTTGTTACCACGTGAAAACTTTGCGCAACGAGGTGAAACGATCAACTATACTGGGAAAAATAGCACTTGTATATGTAACAGTGAACAATGCGCACAAATGGTTAATTCTCAAGCTATCAAAACAATAATGACAAGATATCAGACATCACTTCGCAATACTGCGAGAATGACCTTTACATGCAAACACGCATACACACAAACACAAACGCATACACACTCACCAACTAGTCAAAACAAGAAACAGCAGTAAAAACGAGTCAGATTTGTTACCACTAGCATAATCAATTGAAAACCCAAAATGTATAAATATGTATGATTGTATAAGAGATGATTAGTATTCACGAAATAAATGGCCTTTATCCACTTTGTTATTTGTGTTTTCCTAATTATAAAGATATATATATATATATATATATATATATATATATACTCTATAGACACATATATAGGAGATACAATAGATGTGAGACCCGCATATGTATTTTGCTTTCAATATGCTTATGCATTACGTTGATCCTCGATAGTCAGTTTGCCGTCGTACTCTGATGATGAGCAAGGAAGGTCGAAACGCGTCAGTGCGTTGCGGCTGGCGGTAGTTTTGTTATGTTGTTCGACGACTGGTTAAATACAATGGGATTGATGCTTACTTCAAGCTCGCAAACTTGATTTAAAGAATTGTTACCACCACCCGCGCAATCAATTATTGTTAAATTGTATTGCCTGTATATGTATATGTGGCGAAAGCTACAAACAGTTTATGGTCGTGACTGCATAGAAATTGTGCAGCCGACATTTCCAGTCAAGTTCAATGTATGCGAGACCTCTAGATGTGAGTCACATATTTAACTTTGATTTCCATATATTTTCAATGCGGCTTGATCCTCGACAGTCAGTTTGCTGTCGTACTCTGATGATGATCATGGAAGGTCGAAACGCGTCAGGGCATTGCGGCTGGCGGTGGTTATGTTATGTTGTTCGATGACTGGTAAAATACAATGGATTGGTGTTTACTTCAAGCTCGCAAACTTGATTTAAAGAATTGTTACCACCACCCGCGCAATCAATTATTGTTAAAAAGTATTTCATTTATTGATTATATATTTCATTAATCAATAAAATATATTAATATTAATTCCAGCAAGAGTTAAACAAGACATTCAAAGCTATCTAGCTTCAATACTATATAAGAAACTAGTTATAGTACTTCACCCTCTAAGTATGAAATGGAAAATAAACCCTTTTGGCCGGCTTTAGTTTTTAATTATACTGTTCATTCCATATAAGCAATACTTAATCTGCACTGTACTGACTTGCCTAAAATAGACTACAATTATATCGTATAAGCACACAGAACATTTATTGCTCAAGTGCGAGTAATTTAATTTCTTTTTCAATACAATTTCTTACGTGCATTCTTTGGAGCCAAACAATACATTGTAGGCGCAACTAGTTTGCAAGTGCGAAGATCATGTCGCCAGGATTGTAGTAACCAAACTCATCATGGTTGAACATTGGTTGCGTAGGCGGTGATAATTATTATTTAAATCAAGGGTGCGAACTTGACATAAAGACTTGTCTCATTATGTGCATACGTTTCCCAGTATAAACTAAGCATTTCATAGTGTAAAAAAGTAAATTCATTCCCTTCCTTTTTTGAGAAATCAACAAGTACTGTCCGCGGCAAATTCTGGACATTACGGGATGAGTCCCCAGTAAGGGCAAAACTGGTCTACTGGATGAATTGCCTTTTCTACACTATAAAATGCTTAGTCTATATTGAAAATTGCATGTACACAATGGGACAGGTGTTTATATAAAGATCATAACTTTATTTTAACAAATTCCCCATAGATTTTATTGTAACGCTTTCATTCTAGTTATTTAAACTGATTTATTTAATTAATAAAGCGTAGTCACAAATGTGTTTCAAGTTGACAAACCAGTAATCTAAGGCGGTTGAGCTGCCATATTTATGTAAGAAATTAAAATTAGATCCATAATTGCTGGAGTAATCGATGGTCGATCTGATAAAAATAGCTAACAATGAAATAATTATTATTTCTTTTGTAATCACTCTTTATTGAAAATGCAATGATTAACATCCACTTTTTTTAGTATTTAAACCAAAATTAAAATACAGATTCGCCCAAAAATATTAAATTTAGCGATATCAATTTGTACCATATAATTATAAAGCTAATTTACAATGACATAAAATCACTCAAAATTTAATAATTCATCACTATATTTATTTATTTTGAAATCAAACATATACGTTTGTATAAATCATGCTATTCTAACAGATTTTGTTTGAGAGAATTCGCTAGAATGAGCGCGAATACAATTCCAAGCATTGTGCCTAAAGGACTTGCAACGTTGCCTCGTGCTGAGTTGCAAAGGTCAGTGTCACAGCATTTCACGACGTAACCCGTTCCTCCAACCAGCGTACTAGACTCACTGCAGGTTGTGGCGCAGGTTTTAGTTGCAGAAATGGGCGATCCCGCCACATAATAGTAATCATTCTAATAATTGTACAATAAAAATAACAACAGGCTTAATTGAAGAATTTTCCGACTAAACACAGTGTATAACAGTTAATGCCGGCAATTTGGAGTGGTTAAACTTGATTCAATTTATTATCGCTAAAATGACACATCGATTAATTCGATTATAAATTGTTTTTCCTTATGTCTGGAAATTATTTGCATTCATCTCAATCTGATGTTTGTTTTTTACGTACACCGCTGCATATTCATCATCAAAGAAATGCAAAATCTAAAAACTTAATATTCAAATTGTCACCTAGTTCATTTCGTAAGCATTTTAGGATGTCTATCACTTGTATTTGACGCAGCTAAACAGTATCTTTAATGTCGATTCGAGCGTGTATATACCTTTTTGACTTTTAATCAGCTAAATAACTTTTGTTCCTCCATCAAACTTTCCTAATTTATTTTGTTAAGACCGCCTATTATTTTTTTCTTCTTTTATTGTCTCATTTTGCTTAAAAGGTATAACTAAACAGAAGAACATCTCATAAAGAAGTATACATAATTACATCAATTGTAAAATATTGTTAAACAAATACAAAGATCTGTGGTCTCGTTCATTTCCACGAGCTCAATTTTTTATTTAATAAAGAAGCAAAACAAGACACATTGAGAACCGTAGATGAAAATCCTTATAAAGTGACTGAAATAGAATTATTTTTATGCACAAATTTTATTCGTTTCATTGCCGAATTACAGCTGCTGGGGTACACTTCAGATGTGAGTGCACATGTACACAATAGGCCAGTGCGTATAGTTCTGTTTACTTTAGCAGATTAACTGTAAGACTGAGAAAAAAGTCTCTCGCCTGATGCAAATCCCAGCTGCGGTACTTGTGGCCAGTACTTGTTGACTGCTCAAAATGGACGAACCCATTCTACATGTTTAATTTCATTTTCCATTATATGCAATAGGTATTTTATACGGAAATTGTGCTTATAGAATAATCTTGTCGTTATACTTTAATTCTATGTCACTTCTCCAGGTGAAATTGCGTCAATCTAACAATAAATAGTCTTGGATAGCTACTTGGAAACTAAGGCCAAAAGATTCAACTGAAGAAAAGACGGAATAAAGACAAAACTGGTATATAAATGAAGATAGGGTGTAATACGTGGCTTCTTTGGATTTGTAGATGAGTTGTAAAACTCGAAAATGAACGCTTTCTTGCTCAATACACAGCTGCAACAACTAATGGCTAAATCGGTCCAATTTACTATTTTTAATTTATTTGTTATGCAATGCTTAGTCTATACTGGAAAATGAAATATTGTCAGTATCGACTAAACATTGCACAAGGTAGTAAATGCAAGTCATCAAGTAGAACTGGTTCGTCTTGTTGGCACTCAACAGTGCTTTTCAGACTATATATATATATATATATATATATATATATATATATATATATATATATTCATAAGTGGTTTTGAAGTAAGGCATAAATTTTAACTAAGATATAATTATTTATAATGCTTTATTGGAGCTCAAGCATGTCATTTTTTGCCTAAAATATGATATTTTGCGCATTTGCATTCATTCATTCGAAAAAAATTCATCTTTATTTGCTAAATATTTTTTTATACTTTTGTGTACAAAATACCTACCTGACAGTAGGTACAGTTGTCAGTCTCCACAGCGCCAAATGTTCCAGAGCAGGCTGTGCATGTATAACACGTTACCGCTATAATAATAATTTTTAAAAAGAATAATAATATTATTATTATTACTTTTTCTTAATGCGAGCCAAGTGCAAAAAGTCAAAAAAATTATCAGATACAATAACCGTTTCTTTCTCTTTTTCTTCTCAAATATCTAAAAATAAACATCTATTTAAATATAAATTGAAAGGCCAAAAAATAGAAACACTGGAGATGATACGCGCAATTGATTGGTTGTTTCCCTATTTCATACATTCTCCATGTTTACATTTTTCTATTTTGTTTGGCCTGTCAATTCACATATAAAGAGATGTTCATTTTGTAGATTAAAAAATCATTGGTTGCACGGGTGGTGGAAATAATTCTTTAAATCAAGTTTGTGAGCTTGAAGTAAACACCAATCCTATTTTATTTACCAGTAATCGAACAACACACAAAAACTACCGTCAGTCACACGTACTGACGCGTTTCGACCTTTCATGATCATCATCAGAGTACGACGGCAAACTGACTATCGAGGATCAAACCGCAATGCATATATATATATATATATATATATATATATATATATATATATGATAGTGTGTGGTGTGTTTTTGTGTGGAAAGCAACCAGTCGTCGAAGGACATAGCAATACCACCTTCAGTTACAGGTACCGACGCGTGTGCAATGACGAAAGGACTAGAATTGCGGTTCGATCCTCGCTTGTTAGTTTGCTGTTGAACTCTGTCGATTATCAAGGAAGATCGAAGCGTGTCAGTACGTGTGACTGACGGTATGAAAATATAAAATTTTTACAATTAAATACAATAAAAAAGAAACACGTAGGAGAAATATGCTTGAAAAATAAAGAGCTAAACGTAATCAAAACTAAAACCACCACTTTCGTTATATTTTTACATAATTGTGACAATTTGTTTCTCCTAATGATTGTTATACTTAAATTAAACACAATTAAATTAAAGCAATGATTATCTAATTTTAACATTCTAAATTAAAATAAAAGTCCAACCTATTGATATTAAGTGAAGTATTATTCAATTAAATCTCATAATATTATATAAGTAAAATTTATTTTAAGTTATTATACTGCAATTTAATACACGAATTAAAAATCCCCGTAATGTAGAAGATCATTAGGACTTACTCACATGCAATCATTTCTAATCTATCCGAAATTTGATGGAACATTAAATATATTAGCGAAACCTGCTGAATATATTCGATAAAATTCTTACATTAATATATCGCAAAAATACTATGTAATACGGTGTAGTGCTATTTAATAAGATGTGACGTGATGTAAGTAGATTTAAGGTGATCCAATATAATATGGCATGTTTCAGTTTTATGTTGAGTGATGTGATTTATGCAGATTAATTGAGATTCGAAACGAAATGATGTTATATATTGAGATTTAATTCAAGTGGATTTAATGTGATTTGATCTTATTTTATGGATTGTGAGGCATCATAAAAAGATTTAATTTGATTTTATTTTTGATCATATGGCTCAAATTGAGATGCAGTATTGATATTTGTTACAATGCTGCGTCTTTCATGTGATATTAAGTAATTTAATCTGATGTGAAGTTATTTGTTGATATCATGCAATGCACCACAAGTTGATGTAATTTGGTGGAATGTGGTGCTGTTTAATATAATGAGATATGATGTCATGCAAGTGGACTGTTTTCTTTTCATATGAGGTTATGAGTTGCAATCTGTAGTGGTGTGATTTGAATTTTACCTTCTGAATGCCATTTGCAGTGACATAATTTTTACGTTACTTGATTCGATTAAATATAATATAATATTATTTATAAGAGCAGATGTGATCTGAATTGATCTGTTTTAGTGATTTTGTGTGATTTGAATTTGTATTTGAAGTCTTATTTGATGTAATTTTAATTTATGTTAATCAATTTTATTAAAAGTGATATAATTTGATGTGTTGTAATATAATTAATTGGATCTAAATTAGATCAAATGTTAGTAGATTTATATATTATGAGGTTCTTTAATGCAACGCATTGAAATGTCAAATTAATTTAATTTGATAGGAGCTTATGTAATTCGATACAACTTGATAATGAATAATGCAATGTGATTTTACTTAAAAAAGTGAGATGTGATTGTATATGTCCTAAACAAATGGAATCGTAACCGGTAATTTGATATATGATTTGGTCAGTTTTCTATGATTTGAATTAATGAAATACAACTCTTGGTGAACTATTTTATACGGTATGATTACATGCAACGCAATATAGTTAACTATCATATGTCTTCAATTGCCGTAACTGAGTATGACTTCATGCGTTGCTATTTAATGCAAATAGATTTATTTTTAATTGTTTTTTTAATTTTGATTTTTATGTGTTAAGGAATGAAATACTGTGACGCGATTTTTTATCATTAGATATAAATGTAGATTATGTCGCCTGACTTTATGGGATTTAATGAGATACGGTTTGATTAAACGTCATATGAGGTGTTTTTGTGAATGTTATATAACTTGATTTGTTTGGATTTGATATCAAGTGAAATGATTTGATGCATTTTATTGTGGCATGATGTTAAATGATTTAAAGTGCCAGCATATCATTTGATTCTATGTGATTAAATGTTACCTGATGTTGTTCAATGTGTTATGATGCGATATGGCATCGAATCGAGCTCAGTGGCGATCTTGTTGCAGATGTCTAGTAGAATCATCTTCGTAACTTTCTTTTCTTAGTAGGAGAAAGTTAGCTGCGAGGTTTGGTTTGTTTATGACGTGATACAGTTATATCCGCAAGGAAGCTGTATTGCTGATGTCGCCTTGCCCGAATGCTAACTTGGCTATAATGCTGTTGTGGAGAGGTTTAGTTTGCCTCATTTCTGTGAGTTATCCATATCAATTTACTCATAGTAGAAAGGTATTCCTTCTCTCTCTGCCTCTCTCTTTCGCTCTCCCGTAAATCTCACTAATAATTTGTCTAAATTCATGTATATACGTTTTTTCACTCCTTATAGTTATATGGCAGTGAAACAGTAGTCATTTTTTACTGTTGTATGGCTGGACATGATGATGACAACGATGATGTGATGTGGGTAGATGTGATGAGATATAATGATATGCATTAGATTGAGATTTAGCGTTATTTGACTTCAAGCACGGACGTTATTTGATGTTATGTAATATTATATTACATGATTTAATTAATGAGAGGTGATTTTACGTGATGTGACTTATTGCTATGTACCGTAATATGATTTGAAAGCACATTCTGGGTTAGCACTTGACGTGATAAATTGCAATGTTACTTGAATTGATGCTAGTTCACCTTTTGTGGTTTGAGGAAAATAGAATTGATGCAAATTTACAATCAGTTATGTCATGTGACGTGAATGAATTTTGATTGCTGGTATATTATTTTTGCATGATTTGATTCAATTCTATTGTATTTAATGTATATTTATGTGATGTGATTGAAATGGATCTGATATGATCGTATGCGTTTGATATTATATGGTGTTGATCAATGTTAAGTCAGCAGATGTATTGTGGTATGGCATAAGTAATAAAGTTGGATTACATTTGATGCAACTTTATATAATGGTATGTGACGTGATGTGATTCAACGGAACATTTTACGTTGACATTCGATTTGATTTGAATTGGAATGATTACATGTTATGCTACTATATGGGATTTAAAATGTAAAGAATCATCCGGTTTGGCTTGATTATAAGTGCATTTGTGTGATACAAGATATATTATGTATATTATGAAGTTTAATATGATGCAGTGTGATTTAAAATAAAGTTCTAAGATGATCGTAAATCTAATTTTATTTTTGCACCTCTTAAATAAATTAACGAATTATAATTTGAAACGTGTATAGTGTTAGATTAGATGCTATTAGATACAGTTTTTTGAGTTGTAATACAATTTAGTGTAATGGTATATTATTTTGTCAGATTTTATACTGATTTAAATTAATGTAATGAAATTTGATTCAATTTCATTCTACCAAAATTGATATGATATAATTTCATGTGATTAAAACCTAAGTTATGTGGTTTTGTATCAGTTGATGTGTGTTGTAGAAATGTGAAAAATTGTGTGATGTGATATTTGCTTTTTAAATAAAATTTAAATAATAGAATTTAGTTCCAGGATAATCTTAAGTGAAATTTTGAGTAGAAAAATTTGAATAGAAGTGCTATGATTGCGTGCGATATTATGTGACGTGATGTGAAAGAATTTGTTTCTTATGATGTTATGTTATTTGGTGAGATATTACATAATTTTACTGTGATGTAATTTGGTTTGAGTTGATGTAATGCTGTTAGATTTGGTAAAATGTTACGCGATGTAATTGGATTATGTTTGATTTAAGCGACGTGCTGGGATGTCATTTGATTTTATTTAATGTAATAATTTATTCTATTTTGTGTATTACGACGTGATTATAGTTGCAATTCAGTGATGTAATGTGATTTGGGCCAGTATAATGTAAAGTTATTTGATTTGACGTATGAGAATGTGATACTATTTAATGTGATGTTTTGATATACGTTTAAATAAATTGACGCATTGTCGGTTTGTTATATTTTGTTGCACCTCTATTCGTATGAAAAGAAAATTAATATGATTTGATCATACTATATGCGGTGATTACAAGGTATTTGAGCTTTATCTATATTAATTTGTGTACAACCTGATATTTTATCTAATATGTTTCTCTCTTTTACTGAAATTCATAATATTACTTGCTAATTCTCCATTTTAATGTATTTTACATTCAATGTGGTGTTACTACTTCTGTTATTTATTAAAATTTATTTGTATGCTAATTTATTTTAAATAAAGTTTCAATAAGATTTCCGTTGTGTGTTTTATGCTTTTCAACTTTAATTGTAATTTAGCCTGGGATTTTGAAATCTATCGTGATCTGCTTTAATTTCCTACATAAATAAAACTTTATCTGTCAAGTTAAATGAATATAATTTTTTTAAATGTCACATAATTCTTACCATTCACTTGCGGAATATAGACGCTCAATGCCACTAAGCTTACCAAGGTAGCACAAAGTTCCTTATTCATATTTTGACGTGCGTTCTTGCCAACGAAGAGCTGAATTTTAGACGGATAAATTTGGCTCTACAATAATTAGAAATGTACTTAGGTTATATATGTCTTCTTAAACAATACCTGCATTATTTGCATTGACCTTAGCATAAATATCTTTCATTAAGCTTAATAAACTATGGTCAAGTATGAAATTTAAGCGCGCAAAAAAAACTAATACGCCGTCGCAGGTGACCCAGTTTTGTTGCTAGAGGTTGTCCGAACAAAATTTACCAGTTACCGTAAATATTGATAATTGCGCTAAATTGCTGATTTGATACGTAAGGTACTCATTTTGACAAGCATAGAAGCATATATCAAATAACAAATTAAATAAATATTTTTCTTAAAAGATTTTCATGAATGGTATTTTCAATTATCTTTTTCATAAAAGTTTGAATAGCAACACAAGAATGCCAATAACAACCGAAATTAGTTGCTATTAGATACAAATTTAATGATAAAGAAGACTTAATATTCACAAATATTTTTCGGTTTATCATTCAACAATTGTTTCGCTCAAACATACACACACAAACACACACACACACATACATACACACATCAGGAATCTTTTTAGAAAGCTAATATTCATGAGAATTGCAAGATAATTTAACGAATAGTCTAAATATTACGTTGTAAAAAGTGACAGTATACAAAAATAATGCAACTATCTCGTGAAGTTAATTATATTTTCTGTCCTTAATTAGTTATTTATTAAATCAATTTATTCACCCATTCAATATATTACTTATTTCCTCATTCAGGCAATCACTCAAAAACTTATTGAAGCACTAATTTTTTATCATTAATTCATTTTAGCGTCACATCTTTTAGTTAAAAAATTGTTTACTTTTAATCATGTGTTGCTTTGTTTTTGTCTTTATTCAATCAACTTTGTATTCCTTCAAGTGATAATCCTATAATTCTTACATTGCTTTGTACAATTGTTGCTAAATTTTTCGTTTAATTTTGTAAGTGGATTCACAAGTAAGCATTACCTTACTAATTCACTATCGTACTGTATGCATTAGTGTTTCCAAATTATTTTATCTTACTCAAAAACAATGATTATAATGAAGTTATTCATCAAAAACACAGAAAACTAGCTAAAAAGTAAGAATTTTAAAAACAAATTTTCAAATAGGAATTATAACAGTAGGTCCTAAACATTTCTTCAAATCTCGTAATTACACATTATTTCAGTCACTCATTTGTTTATTAATCCATTTGGTCTTAATTTCTTTTATGCATTCAGTAGCCCATTCATTGATTTGTAAAATTTATTTATTCATTTATTCGGTCTTCCTTTAACAAACATACATTCAATATCTCATTCATTGATTTTTTTAATTCGTTTGTTTTTCCCTTCGGCCTTTCTTTCGAATATGCATTCAATAACTCAGTCACTGGTTTTCTCAATCGTGCTTTCATTCAATTGTATTTCTATTCATTTAATTTTTTCATTTATTCATTCAATCATTACAATAGTTCTTCAATAAAAACATCTCTCTTTCGTATATTGGTCTAATGGATTTTCATCGCTCATTATTTTATCTCGTATGCTATAATTTCGCTGTTCTTTTATTTATTAAATTATACGATCATTCATTCACTTAAACATGCATTTAAATATCAGTCGTTCTTTAAATCTTGTCATTATATAAGACTTAATTTATTCTGTTAATAAAACTGTTCTGTGCTTAGACGCACCTACATTTAATTATTCATTAATCAAAATAATGATTGTGCAGCTGAAATTTCCAGTCAAATATAATGTACGCGAGACTACGAGAAGTGTTAGCCGCATATTTTCCACATATGAATTTTAGTTTGATAATCGTTAGACAGTTTGACTTTGTGTTCTCATGATGATCATGATCAGATGAATTGTGTCAGTACGCGTAGCAGATGGTAGATTTGCTAAGCTGTTCGACTACTGGTGAAATATAATTTTATTGGTGTTTAATTCATTATCGCAAACACAATTAAAATAATTATTCCAATGCCGCGTTTTGCGTACGCGGGTAATAGCTGTACACGGGCAGTTACACAAAGATCCGATTGATCACACTTTCCAATTTTGTTTTGTCTTTGATCGGGTTGACTTCTTTGTTCAACTGGAAATGCGGTTCTATCACATCTTTGTTTACTAGCGACGTTTCGGTGCCTACTTTCCAGCACCATCCTCAGGCAACACAGTACAATGTTCACAATAGCAGATTTAAGCAATAGTAGCAATACAGTTATAAAAAATAACAAAAGGTTCGATACTGTCTCTCTCCCCTACAATATTCTGCATACGAGATGAGATTACGTATACCGGGAATTTGAGATAGGTGAGGTAATGATTGGTCTGCTAATTATAAATAGTTATATATTGAGTTTAGTTACTGAGACAAATTCTATGATTAAAAATACTGTTGAGTCAATTATATATAAATAGAATGGTTTTGGAACGAGGTTACCACATTTGCTTAAATCTGCTATTGTGAAGTTTGTACTGTGTTGCCTGAGGATGGTGCTGGAAAGTAGGCACCGAAACGTCGCCAGTAAACAAAGATGTGATAGAACCGCATTTCCAGTTGAACAAAGAAGAAGTCAACCCGATCAAAGACAAAACAAAATTGGAAAGTGTGATCAATCGGATCTTTGTGTAACTGCCCGTGTACAGCTATTACCCGCGTACGCAAAACGCGGCATTGGAATGATTGAAGCGTACACACCGCAACAAAATTTCAAAAAATACAAATAATTGTTACACCCAACAGCGCAATCAATATTTATTTAATTGTGTTACCTATATCTTATATATATATATATATATATATATATATATATATATATATATATATATATATATATATGATGAAAGCTGCAAACAGTTAATGTTCGTGACTGCATAGAAATTGTGCAATCGACATTTCCAGTCAAGTACAATGTATGCGAGACTACTAGATGTGAGAGTCGCATATCTAATTTTGATTTCCATATAATTTCATTGCGTGTGATCCTCCCCAATCAGTTTGCTATTGTACATTGATGATGACCATGGAAGGTCGAAACGCATAAATACGTGCAAATGACGGTAGTTGTGCTATGTTGTTCGATGACTGGTTAAAAACCATGAGATTGGTATTTACTTCAATCTTGCAAACTTCATTTAAATAACCAAATTTGTGGTTGCAAAATATGATTGTTGTTTTTATTACTTAACCAATGCGACATGTCAATAAATCTCTTTCTAATTAAAATTTATGGTAAGTCTGATTACGAAGACTGCTGAAGTCAACCTTGATCAAATTGGTCTGTGTAGCATCATGTCAAACACCGAAATGGAGTCCACATGTTTATTATTGTCCTTTGAAAACTACGCGATATGTTATAGATTTAAGATCATATTGGAAGAGATAACTACGCTCACTGGTCATATTTATTAGAAGAGAAACATTAAAAACGACAAGAAAGCTGTGTTGCCGATGTCGATCTGTCTTAAGTTTTACTTTGCATAGGTTTTCCATAGTGTAAAGGTCGAGGTGGTCTCATTTTTGTGTGTTGTTGTGGTATGGTCTCTCTATCAAGACCCAATCTATTTATGCAAAAATTGATCTTCTTTAACAGTTAGTTATTTACATATAACTTGTACATGTTCAAATGATTGATGTTATGATTAACACAAATTTTGGCAACTCATATGGATAGCGGCCAAACTGTATGGATTTTATTGAGTAATAGGCGTTCAAAAGTAAATACACCAACAGATTTTGGATTAGGTAAGGTGCACCTAGTAAAAAATATTCAGATATGGTCAATGGAATATGCCAAAGTCTAAATGAACGAAAGGTATAATCTCACGTGCATATGCGTTTCGTGCTTACTGGCGACTCAACATTAGAACCGATACTATGTCTTATACCCACAATAAATATCGTCAAGAAATGTAGGACAGGTGAACGATACAATCTCTTATGCAAAATGTAGTCAATCCGTAGTAAAATTAATTTCAGATAAAGTCTTCGATAATTCGGCATAAAATACATTGCACTATATACAATATATTTCGAGCCACAAAAACAGTGGTTTCCAAAATTGTGAGATTGTTCATGGTACAAGCATAATTATTTTCAAAATATCGATCGTGCACGTCGTAACATAAAAACGGATATCGAAATTAGCCAAATTTTATTAAAATCGAGAGCAACTATTACTTTTGAACGCCTATTACTCAAGAAAATCCATACGGTTTGGCCGCTATCCATATGAGTTCCCAAAATTTGTGTTAATCATAACATCAATCATTTATACATGTAACAGTTATATGCAAATAACTAACTGCTAAAGAAGATCAATTTATGCATAAGTAGATTGGGTCTAGATAGAGAGACCATACCACAACAACAAACGGAAATGAGACCATCTTGACCTTTACGCTATGGAAAACCTATGCAAATTCAATCTCAAGACAGATCGACATCGGCAACGCAGCTTTCTTGTCGTTTTTAATGTTTCTCTTCTAATAAATATGACCAGTGAGCGTAGTTATCTCTTCCAGTATGATCTTAAATCGATAACACATCGCGTAGTTTTCAAAGAACAATGATAAGCATGTGGACTCCATTTCGGTGTTTGACATGATGCTACACAAACCAATTTGATCACGGTTGACTTCAATCTTCGTAATCAGACTTACCATTAATTTAAATTAAAAAGTGATTTATTGACATGTCGCATTGGTTAAGTAATAAAAACAACAAACGTATTTTGCAACCACAAATTTTGTTATTTAAATGAAGTTTGCAAGATTGAAGTAAAATACCAATCTCATTGTTTTTAACCAGTCATCGAACAACATAGCAAAACTACCGTCAGTTGCACGTATTGATGCGTTTCGACCTTCCATGACCATCATCAGTGTACGATAGCAAACTGATTGGGGAAGATCAAACCGCAATGAAATTATATGGTAATCAAAATTAGATATGCGACTCTCACATCTAGTAATCTCGCATACATTTTACTTGACTGGAATTGTCGATTGCACCATTTCTATGCATTCACGAACATTAACTCTTTACAGCTTTCACCACATATATCTAGGTAATACCATTTTGGCAAATATTGATTGCATCGTTGGGTGTAACAATTATTTAAATTAAACTAGTTATGTAAGAAATAGCTGTCAAAGAAGAACGGTTTGGGCAGAACTGGATTGAGTCTAGACGGAGAGACAATACCAAAACAACACACAGAAATGAGACCATCTCGGCCTTTACGCAACGGAAAACCTAGGCAAAGTCAAACTTAAGGCAGATCGACATCGGCAACGCAGCTTTCTTGCCGATTCAATATAACTCTTCGTATAAATATGACCAGAGAGCGTAATTTGATAACATATCGCGCAGTTCTCAAAGAACATTGTGGACCTCGTCTCTGTGTATGAAATGTTCCTACAGGGACCAATTTGATCACGGTTGACTTCAGCAGTCTTTGTAATTTAAAATCTGTTAATCTTGTCCATTGCGCCAATCTGGTGTTAGCTATAATAATGCTAAATATGAAAATCGGGCTGAGGATTTATTCAAAACGTGACCTAGCCAATGCAATTCATGCAGCCTTACTAGCTTAAACATACATTGGCTGCGTGGTTGCTGACAATTCCATAAATCATGTTTACAAAACTGAAATAAACTCCAATCTCACTGTAACCAACCAGTCATACAAAATGACAAAACCACAGTCTGTCATGCATACTGACGTGTTTCGACATTCCATGAACATTGTTGACTTTTGCCGATATTGATTGGGTCGTTTATGCGGATTCCCTCAGAATTTACTATGATGGTGTCATCCAGCCTAGACTTAATTATCCTTAACTCCGCATTCAATGTTTATTAGTGCAGACAATATTATCATTAAATTTACCAATCTGACAGAAGTCATTTTCCTCAGCATAAATGCTTTATTTTTAATCAATTATTTATAGGAATTTGCTTGTATAAAGCGCGGTCATTTAGTGAAACAAAATACAAATATTTATTATTACATATTCACTCCTGCGACTCGAATGCTGCTTCCATTATTGTCCTGACTGATTCATCTTAATTCGTTCACTTCTGCCATGACTTTCTGTTGTATTCTCGTTAGCCTTGGATATGACCATTGGAGCGTTCTTAGCCTCAAAGATGGCTACTTCTACACCTCCCTTCTCACCTCAGGAGTCTGCCTTGGCACCCAACTTAAACGATCAAGTGCGACGGATCGTGGTCCGTTGGACATGTAAACGAAAACTCCGTTGTGCTCTGCGCACATCCTTTCTACACTATACAGACCATCATTGACACCCTGTAGTTCCATGGGCTCGACCTTCGCTACCATGACATTGTCGTCGACTCTTAGGCGAGTGCGTGTAGGTCATTTGGCATAGGCTTTTCGCTGTGTAACATCTACATATTCTGTTAGCTCTTTTAGGCGCTCCTGAATATCCGCTATGGTGCAGGTCTCGTGTGACCCTGGGATTACATATTCACCTGGCAGTTTAATATACCATCCCTAGGCTATTCTTGTCGGAGCAAATCCTGGAGCTGCTGATACTTTAAATCGCATGGTCCGCGAGACCAAATGTAATGTCTCTCTAGGCTTCTGAGACCTCATGACACTAGCATCGCTATATCTCTTTTATCTTCCGGTGTGCTCGCTGAGCCTTCGCATTGGTCTGCGGGTGGTAGGTGGCTGCACGGCAATGTTTTATGCCTAAGCCCTTTCACGACTAATTAAATTCTTTCGACACCACCTGTGCTCCTTGGTCGATAACATTGACATGCGGTGCACCAAATCGATTGAGCCAGAACTTTTCTAAGCACTTTATAATCTTCTATGTTGTGATTCTCTTCATTGTTAAAAATTCGACACATCGAATCGACCATGGAAACCACATAAGCTACCCCGTCACGAGCCACCGGCTGTGGATCTAGCAGGTCAATATACAAAATTTAGACCTGTGTGGAGGTCGTGAAAACTATCGGGGTTGATTTTCTCTTTTCTGTGATTTACAACGTTGACAATAGCTACGAATTCGTTTGGGCATACCAGGCCATTATAATTGCGACAGAAATTTCTAGACGAGGTGCCCGGTGCCGTGATGCTCAAACGTTTTATGCCAGAAAGCCGTTCATATGGACTACGGCACAAACCCTTGCAGTTTTTCCTCCTTTTCGTACCAATGGGCCATTTTGCAGGCTGAACGCTTTATATGGTGCGGACACCGCTGTGCCGATTTCCTGGCATGTGGCACCATTTCACTGGTCTTCAAAGACTTAGATAAGTGGCGAAACTCGCCCAGCGGAAATTCTGCTGGGCGCATTGGCTGCCGCATTCTCGATAGCATCTCGTTGATGAACTGTCACATCGTATACCTCAAACTGTTCAATGACTCGGCATGAACGCTTCTTCAGAATATCCAGTGATCGCCAAGCATTAGTGCTTAATCATCGGTAAAGACGTCTATATGTCTATCGATGCCAAAATATCTAAACTTTCGTAGTACTCATTGCACGGCCAGTAGTTCCTTTTCTGTGACGGTATAAATTTGCCTAGCCTTAGGGTGTGCGACTTATATATTACGCCGTAAGTCCGTTAACTTGCAACACTGAACCTATGCCAATGTCTGATACGACTGTAATAGTTGACATACTATATACCGGGAAAGCCAAAATACTTGGATCAAATGATTTCGGTTTACGTAAGATGAACACCTTATGAGCCCCTCCGTCCAATGAAACGGTATCTAGGCGCTAGTTAACTTGGACAAAGGATGGTGCATAAATGCCATTCCTGTGAAATATGGGCTATAGAGATTTACCATATCAATAAACCGGCACAATTGTTTTTTAGTAGTTGGCACAGGATAATCTTTGTTAGGCTGTAAATTCGAATCTAATAGGATGCATCCCTCTGCCGAGACTGAGTGGCCCAGAAACCGCACAAGCCGACCTATTTGTACTTTTTCTGGATTAAAATGTATTCGCCATTCTACGGCTTCGGACAGCTTCTGCAGCTGAATACGTAACTGGTTTTCAGTAGTGGTCTATATAATATCGTCAGAATAATCTGGTGTACAGGGTAAATCGGACAAGAAATATTCCACCATTCTTTGGAACAATTTCGATTCGTTCTTTAAACCAAATCGTATCCGAGTGAATTGGAAATGACTTTTGGGTACCTGCACCGCCAACTTCCACCGGTATTCGGAACGAACACAAATCTACCAAAATCCCTATTGTAGAGTAATCACGGCAAACCATTTGCCTCTCGCTAGCTGCAGGAACTGATGGCGCAGCGCTGACATAGGATGCGGGTCACGTTCAATAACAGAGTTTAATTGCCGGAAATCAGCGGCGAGCCATCCTTTTTTGTAACGTAAACTATAGGAGATCGAAAAAGATATGAGGATGGTTCAAGAATGCTGGATACTATGATCTCTTTCCCGAGTCGCTACCTAACGTTTCTTCGGAGGAGTACCATATACCTTTGGTGTTTAGTAACCTTCGGTTAATTCTATCCAGATCTTAAAGCTATTGACCGTCAGCTCGGGATATTCGCTGCAATCAGCGAGTTTGAATATAGTTTATTATTGGCTTAGAAAATCTTTCCACCACTATGGCAGACAACTGGTTCTGCGCCGTAGGGTTGCATTTCGATTTATTGACTTCGAGCTTTTTGGTCTCTAGAGTCATATATGTTTATTTTGACAATTGATCGTCTTAAAGAATTTTATAATAAAATCTATCCCCAATAGGGGCGTTTGGGTATGCGCTAAAATAAAAAACATACTAGATGTCATCATTTATTAATAACTTAGTTTCCTATTCGCCTGCAGCCAAAAGCGATGCGCATAATGCCTGATACAAATGTATTCTCATCGGTTTTACGTTATTCATCGGCCAAGTAATAGGTAATGCCGACACAAGCTCCCGTACGCAATTGCATAATTACTAGCTGTTCGTTGAAAAGTTCTAAAAGTTTGACTTTAATAAAATCCTAACGTTTGAAAACGTTTCCATACATCTTATTCTTCGAAGGCCATATGATTCTGCCATATGGTGCTCTGCTGGTCCTCTTCTCTCCATCTAAAATTTGCCTGATTGAATAGGTCGTTCGCAACGAGAAGTATACTGATTTTCCGGCACCTTGGGCGTCACAGCTGGTGTCTTTATATAATAAACTTGCTTCCAAGCAACTTCTTAGGTAGCAAATCACCCGATCAAATAACCTGGAAAGAAATAAGACGTGAAAAACTGAGTTATTAAATTACCTGCAACTGCCAGGTCAACTAATTCCTGGGCAGCCACGCGTACAATAGGTGCTTCTAATGAAAATTCTTGGACTCGAACAAAGCATCAAATATTTCAAACCACAACTTTATTCGTCAAAGCTTGTGTTTTCATATAGTAAGTTTGCTTCCAAGCAACTGGCTGCCGCCGTCCGTCTCGGACTCGCTGATCAGACCGCGAAGAATTCCAATAAGGCATGTCGCCCGTGCCTGATAACGTGCCGGCTAATGTGGTCATCATGTTCGAACTTTCTAGAGCCGTGGTTCTCATTTCCATACCTCTCTGTGCGCTCGGTAATGCGACGTATCTGGTAGGATTCAGCAGTATAAACATGATTGCCTTATGTAGTTGCAACTGGGAAAGGACTATGTTTGCTTGGACAACCATTGCTTGATACGTGCTATGTCATCAAGGGACATCTCACGGGTAGTGGTTTCAGTCTGTACAATTCTGAAAACACCTGAGGCCTGGCTTGGAAGCAATCCAACACACATCTTTCGTTTTCTCTATACGTCAGGTCAATAGGCAATTCTAATAGGACTGAAACTGTCAGGTCAACTAAATCATGGGCAGCGACGCGTACAATAGGTGCTTCTAATAAAAATTCTTGCACTCGAACAGGAGCATCAAATTTTTCGAACCACAACTGTATTCGTCTCAGGCTTCTAAACTGTTGTTGTCTGAGAACCCCATAAATGCCAGATCGTGTTCAGTCCTTAATTGTACAATAGAATCTGATAACTGAGTAATCTCATTCACATCTATTAAATTCATGCCTGTCATAACTTGAGTTAATTTTCTAATGTCCTTAAACTTAAGATTAGCTTCCATGCTGATCGTACTTAATTATTGATTTGATAACTTAGTGTTAGGCAAACGGAATGTGAACTTCTTAGGTAGCAAATCACCCGATCAAATAACCTGGAAAGAAATAAGACGTGAAAAAGTGAATTATTAAATTACCTGCAACTGCCAGGTCAACTAATTCCTGGGCAGCCACGCTTACAATAGGTGCTTCTAATGAAAAGTTTTGGACTCGAACAAAGCATCAAATATTTCAAACCACAACTTTATTCGTCAAAGCTTGTGTTTTCATATAGTAAGTTTGCTTCCAAGCAACTGGCTGCCGCCGTCCGTCTCGGACTCGCTGATCAGACCGCGAAGAATTCCAATAAGGCATGTCGCCCGTGCCTGATAGCGTGCCGGCTAATGTGGTCATCATGTTCGAACTTTCTAGAGCCGCGGTTCTCATTTCCATACCTCTCTGTGCGCTCGATAATGCGCCGTATCTGGTAGGATTCAGCAGTATAAACATGATTGCCTTATGTAGTTGCAACTGGGAAAGGACTATGTTTGCTTGGACAACCATTGCTTGATACGTGCTATGTCATCAAGGGACATCTCACGGGTAGTGGTTTCAGTCTGTACAAATCTGAAAACACCTGAGGCCTGGCTTGGAAGCAATCCAACACACATCTTTCGTTTTCTCCATACGTCAGGTCAATAGGCAATTCTAATAGGACTGAAACTGTCAGGTCAACTAAATCCTGGGCAGCGACGCGTACAATAGGTGCTTCTAATAAAAATTCTTGGACTCGAACAGGAACATCAAATTTTTCGAACCACAAATGTGATCATTCCACCTCTAGAAATGCGAGCATTGACCTAAATTCTAATGACGATCGGAAAAACTTATCGATTCGGATGAAAGCACTAGCACAGATTAGTCTACTGCCTCTTTGGCGCGGTAGATATAGTTGACATCACCGATATTGGTTCGGTCGTCTTTCAGAATTTACTAGGATTGTGTCGACCAACCTAGATATAATTATCCCTAACTCCTCAGTCTTCATTCGTGCAGACGATATTCTTACAAAATTTTCCAATCCGTCCGAAATCAGCACAAATTTCAATCAATTATTTATAGGAGTTTTCTCGTATAAAACGCATTTCGTAAAAAAAAACATAAATATTAATTATTTCATATTCATGCCTGGGAATTAAATTCTGCATTAACTTAATTGGTGCATTTCTGCTAGGACTTTGTTGCATTCACTCATCCTTAAATAGCACCATTCGAGCGTTATAGATTTTAAACATGGCTGCTGCTACAATCATAATCAGAGCGCGACGGCAAACTGACTAACAAGGATCGAACCGGAAATGAGATACCCGCAGTAATCCCGAATAATTATAAATGACTGGAAATTTCGGCTTTACAATTCCTGTTAAGTCACGAATATGAACATTCTCGGCTTTCGTCAAACTTTAATACGTTATACAAGTAAACAGTCATTGATTTTACAGATGACAATAATTCCTTTAAATCAAGTTTGCGGTTTTGATAAAAACACCAATCTCATTTCATTTAACCAGTCGCACAATATATCGCAACATCATCAGTCAAATACAATATCCGCGAGATAACTAAAGGCGATAGCCGCATATCCAACTCTATTTTGTTTATATATGCTTTGCTGTTCTATCCTCGCAAAAGACTGTCGTCGTCCTCCAAATATCATCAGTCTCACTATAACAAAACTACAGCCAGTCATACGCCTTCGAATGTCAGCATTCATTACCCATTTTCGACAAGACATATGGGCTAAGCTTGCAATGCAAAAGTGGATATCTTTTTGTCGCAAAGTTTTGTAATAATTCACCGTAAACACAAAAGCAACCAGTGTTTATGTAGAGCTCGCATTTTATTTAAAAACTGAATGAGCACGCAGTTTTTCGAAAGAATATCAAGTCGTTGCCATTTTTTTAAATCTATGGTAACTTATACGACATGAAATGGCAAATTCTACGCGAGCCTACAATACCACTAACTTTGGTGCTCGCGTTGTCTATAAAGGACGTCATAGTCGTTCACAAAATGTCAGAATTTCAGTCATCAAGAATAGTTAATACTGCTTTCAGGAAGCCATAGTCGACATTTGTATCCCTAAACCAACGGCAGTCCCATACGTAATAAAGCAACTCATAATTTTCTGCGGAATTCCATATTGGAGTCCACAAATACATAGAAGATGGGTAACGATGTCTAGTTTTTCGCATTACACAACACCAGAATTTTGAGCTGCTTAATTCAAACCAATGTTTCGCGCGGCATTCAAACAGTTGTTCACAATTACATTTGCGCAGTGCGATCATTGAATTTAGAATATCCATGAATTTAGTCCGCAAAGAACTAATTGATCCCAATTTCCAAGTATGCGTTGAGTTAGTCTTGGTGGTGGCTGGATGCTGATTCTTCCCCTCACTTCGAAGGCTTCCACATCATTCGTATCCCATTTCCAGTGGTTAATATGAACGATGTTGAAGCTTCCGTAGGAAAGGGCGAATCTGCACCCAGCAATCACGAAGACGAATTAGATGCGTACTTAGAAACGAGGATCAAACAGATCTTTGCGAAACTGATAGTGCAAAGCGACAACCCACGAACGAAAATCGTTGATACTCTAAATCAACCCTGATAGTCCAGCTTGAAAAAATTTTTATTGCACCAAAAGTCTCGAAGTCAACGCATAGATAACGGTGCCCACAGATCTTTAATGCTAGTAAGATCCGATATACAACACATTAAGTTATAATTATACCAGGAAGCTTGGTGTTTCCCTTTCATGATCATCAAAAGCAGGACGGAAAACTGGCTAGCGAAGATCAAACCAGGAAAGCAAAAAAGATATGAGTTCTCACCTCCATTAGTCCAGCGTTAATGTGCTGCCGTTAGTTAAGCTTTATTTTGTGTCTAGTTAATTTAAACTGGAGTAGTGATCAACTCAAATTTGCAAACTTGATTTGAACGAAATATTGTGAGACTAATAAGGTGTGACAACATAAACACATTATCCAGCGTTTCAAAAAAATTATTTAATCTGAACAAGCAATAACACGGTAGTGTGATAACGCATCAGTTTGTTCAATTACAGATCATTTACTGGTCAATTACAATATAATAATGATCCTCATACCTACTCGAAAACAATTTCGTCCGTACCTGCAATCCCGTAAAGCAAACGTAATACAATTAATTGGTTGAAGCATAAGAAACATTCCCGACGCTCGTTAATAGTATTCTGCTGATTATGTCAGTTTACTAGTATGCAACAGGCAGACTTTTTCTAATCAATAGTCGAATATGGCACACATGCAATTACAATTACCTCAAGTAGCAGTTGATAACATTCACTTCTTCTTACTTAGAAATTTCTGTTGGACTTCCGCCAAAAATTAAAATAAAATTTTGTGCAAACAGCTTGCCTTTTTGTATTCGTAATTTTAAGTTCTATGATCTTTAGGCTTTCTGACAAACAATGTAATTCCATAGAATCTATGAGACTTATTGGCCATAATAAGTACTATTCCAAAGCCCAAATAGATAACTACCTGGCTAATCAGCAATCAATGCCAAAGCGGATGATGATAATGATGATATTTAAAATAAATTCTACGTACTAGAAACAAAACAAAACCCCAAACCAATCAAAAGAGGATGAGTCGCATATATACATGTAACGGCCATCATCACAGTCTAAATGTAAACTAACGCGAGCGTAAAGGACTATTTATACGGCACCTTTCAATCAATTATAAACTGTTGCATCTACTCTATTAAATTGTAACTATGATCTAATCAATCAAATACTTCAATCTAGTTTGATTGATTGATCTTCCGCAGCCAAGCCTATATAAAGTGACGATTCTTGCAAGTAATGCATTCTTCTAATGTCGGTTGTCAGGGCATTTCTTGTTTAGGAGCAAACAAGCAATCATAGCTGGTCGGTGACTATAGAAGCACTATTCTGATTAACGTCAGTGCAGCCATAAGAATGTCTAAGATGCATGTGTAGTTACAAGCAATCTCTGAAACGTCTACAAAACTACCCAAATATCTAAGATTGTAGTAACAGTTCTCAATAGGGTCATAACTAGACTGTCCTTTGCGACGTGATTGTAAAACAAGGCAAAACTGCTAGTCCATATTTGTCGTTTTACAATTTACGATCCCGCCAGGACACCATTGTGCTCATTTCCACAGCTCAGAAACTTTATAGTGATATTTCACTGGTATTCCTAAATATTTTATTAGCTTTAGAGCTTCCTGCAATTATTCACACACCATGTTTTCTTTGATGACTTAATCAGAATACAACTCTATTTAAACATAATTAAACCATTAGTTATGATGGTGGTGATAACAATTACTATAATCGTTAAATACTGTTAGTTGCGGAGAACTACTATAAATGCAAGTATATATTAGTGTATGGATACACCAAAGACAGCATGAACGGAAATTATAATCTCATGCACATTCGTTTCGTGCTTACTGGCGACTCATCAGTAGGAGCCGGTATTACGCCCTTTAACCACTATATATTTGGGTGAAGAATGTGGGATAATAGGACGGTACAATCTCCTAGACGAATGTGTAAACCTGCAATAGTGAAGCTAACATCATATAAATTCTCGACAATGCGACTTCAACGCTAACTCACACTATATAATATATATACCGAGTCTGTAAAGGATACTAAAACTATGGCTATTGTGTTAGTAACCGATACCAACATTATAATACCGAAAAGGTACATGGTACTAACACTATGGTTTCCGAGTCGGTAAATGGTACCAACATGATGGATATCAATGTATGCTATAGTTCACTGAAATTGAGAATTACAACTATTTCTGAACACCTGTTACTCCAGTAAACCCATACACTCTGGCCTTGATCGATATCAGTTACCACATTTCGCGGTAATCATGACACCATTCAATTCAATATATTACAGTTAAATACTGTTTGTTGCGGAGAAATATATATATATATATATATATATATATATATATATATATATATGCAAGTATGTATTAGATGTTGCGAACCTAGTAACAAATTAGTTCAGTTGTGACCAGAAGGATATAATCTATGTTGCGATGTCGATATAAAAACCTGACTCATTTAGTGCATATATTTTTCAGTAGAAACTAAGAATTATATAGTGTAGAAAAGGCGATTCATCCAGTAGACCGGTTGCATCCTAATTTGAAACTTATCACGTGCTGGTCAGAATTTGCCGCAGACGGCTCGAACCTAGGCATATCTGCTTCGGAATTTTCAGTTATTTACTAACTAATGTAAATCCGTTAGTTTTTCTTTTATATGTGGAGCTTATATGACATCCATTTGGACAAGTTAAGACTAATCATCTCAACTAGTCATTATTGAACGGACACAACACTACATATGAAAGTGGTATTGAAATAATTAAACGAAAATTTATAGTGATAGAATAATGCAATGCAATTCTTGGTTTATACTGTAAGTAATTAATGGTTCAGGTGCTTATATCAAGATCACCTGGTGCATTTTCAGATCACAATCATAATCTTCAATTGGTACAATTTCCACACCTTTTCAATAGTTGAATTACCTATGCTGTCAGTCGTTATTATTTATTAAACACACTTTGGCTTAATGAAATTATTTTAAAGCAAATATGTTCTAAACTTATTTTAGATACCTTTCATAATCCTCACTTATAAATTGCAATCTAAACACGTTCGTTTTCTATTTATCTGGTCATTTTTCACGCGTTAGTCTCATTAAAGTCGTATGTATACTACATTCTTGTTAGTTAACAAAAAATTGAATTTCATTACTCTTGATTGATCTTAAACTATCATTCGATTAATTCCAAATTACCAACTTGTAATGGCTATCAATTCGCATAACTAAGGGTATGTTTACATCGTTGTAGAAAACGCGCTGACGAATTCCCAGCTCAGTAGTTCTTCAATCTTATTTCTTTAACCGTAAAAAATTCGCACCAGTTGAGACTAATGAAGACAAGTTTTTTCATTTAGCCAAACCAAAATAATATCATATGAAGAACATGTCTATGAATAAATCACATCGTATTGTTTTCGGAAGAAAAATGAAGCAGTTAGCTGGGTGGGACTCGTGCGTTAATTCATATGATGTGGAAAAGTTTTTTATAAGCGTTAAAACAATGGACAAAAAGAAAATGAGTAAATTCGTCTATCTTTCCGAAAATGTTAATTTTGACTTGTAATCACGGATGTTAATTTAATAGACTATATCTCATGAGAAAACCAGACTAAAAACAAAAATCCTTAGGCTACAAAAGGTAGACAGAACAAATTAGATCTAGACAAATTTGGTATAAAAAATTGTTTTCCCATTGCACTGAAAAAACTGAGCATATTCAAACAGATACTTCATCCAATTCTTGCCTCAAAATTACAGGGCCAAAGTCTGGCCGCTCACAGTTTTGTTTTTATTCGATTATCCCAGCCTCTGGGAATTCCTTGTCTTTGAACAACAATAAGGATCTCTGTAGAAATGCTCTAGCACAATCATTTACCTATATACGAAATATTAACATTATTTATTTTGCACTACATAGAAAAATAATAGCTTTCTAGGAAAGTAAAACAACAGAACAAAACCAATGCAGATATGATATTATTTAAATTTAAGCATAAATAATGAAAATAAACAAACAGCCGCGTCCTAGTACTTTGGTTGTCAATCAATAAGGATAAAGAAGCTGACTATTTCCGAATGCAAAATCGCTGAAAGTCAATCCGTCTCTCCACAAAGCGAAAACGGTATTTTTTATATAAACTGTTGATTTATAAGCCGGGCATTCAACACGGTTTCGTTTCCCATTGAAAGTGCTTAAGATTTTAAGCATCGAGCTTTAGATAAATTGAACTGCGATCATTTTTATACGTTCGTGATTCCAAACTGTGCCGGTAAACTGCTTCAATTTGGTGAGATAATGCTTCGATCAGTTCGTGCAAGAACCAAGCCTGGCAGAATGTGTTCGTAATCACGAAAGCCCCTACCGAGAAAACGACAACTCCAATTCTCTTGCTTTCATGCTCTCCTTCAGTTTTCGCGCGTACGTTCAATCACAATTTGAACTTGACGCCTTACATTCAAGCATGAATGAATGCCTGTGTGTTTTGAGTGATTGTGTGGTTGTGTGAATGTGAGTGCGTTTCGTCTCCCCGCCGTTCTTTTAACAATTAGGCTCTTGATATCTTGGCTGAGTAAATCTACCACACGACAAGAAAATTCTGGCAAACCAGCCAATGATTTTCAATGTCAGCCGAAAGATTATTACTAGTAGCACTAATAGATATCGTGTGTGTGTGTGAGAGAGAGAGAGTGTGTATGCGTAGACACCTTTCAGACAGAGAGACTGATTATGTGTTTGTGTTTAGGAATATACAGACATTCATACAAACAAACAGTGAAGCAGACAGACTCACATGCACAACCCTATTGACAGAGAAAATGGCATGTGACTAATGCTTGAAACAGTAGCAATAGGTTACCGGGAAATATGCCAGTGCTTATTTTAATATTGTGACAACAGCTGACTACTCGTACTTCCTTGCTCTCCGATCAGCTTTGATGTATCACCGAAGTTATTACTATTTCTCATCATAAGGTCTGTCGATTGATGCATTTGAAGGCCGATGCCAGGTACACAGTTCACCTGATCCTGGCTCAGTAGTTGAGAAGCATAATCAACATGCGACGACAACTGATTACTACCACCAACACCCGGAGAAATTAACGAGGCAGTTCCGGTAGCCATCACCTCGGAAAGGAGGGCAGTAGCTCCAGTTTGTGATAGAAGACCATCATCGTAGTCATCATAATCGATAACTTCGTCGTCATTTACATCGCCATTATGTCGACGATTGATAAGGTGAATATCACGCTTTAAGGATATGCGTCCAACAGAATTCTCCTCCCTATTTGTAAGGCACTGTGACGAATGCTGATGTTTATTTAAAAAACCAGAATCCTGAGATAACAACATATTGTCAAATTGGCAATGTCTAGCAGCACCGGGAGCACCAGAGAGACCAAGATCTAGACCAACACCTCCAGCTGTACTATCCTACAAAGCGCGATATTTAAAATAACGAGATACAAATTAGCATAAACATATTCAAACATCAAATATACAAAAATATGGCAGCATAAAGTGAAATACTAAATAGATAAACAATGATCGAGTTAAAGCAATCGAGGTTACTAACTGGATTTGATAATAATAGTACACTATAGAACCTTCAGAAATTCCCTCTAATCATTGCCTCCTGACGCACGCAGCGGACACACCAAGAACGATTTATATTTATTATTAAAGAATATTTTAACTATTTAGCCGTGTAGTTTTACATCGGATCAAATCTAAAGCATACCTGCGAGAGAATGGATGGATTTCCAACCAAGTTGGTTAGTTGATTTGTGAAGGAGAAGTTTAAGTCATCTCCGTTCATGGACTGAGATAGTTGCGATGTTTGTGTGGCCATGCCGAGACCGTTTGAGATCATTCCATTGACAGCATTTGTCTCACCTTCGGTGGCCGTACCCGTTGCCACCGCAACAGCCGCGCTCAAAACTATTTGTCGCATTTGTTCAGCTAGCTGATCCACATCCACATTTGAAGCAGAGTTATTTAAATTAGATTCAATCGCCGCACTACTGCTCCTCTCACTAGCAACAAGATCAATACCACCATTAGGATTATCGTCATCATCATGATTAGTGGCTAAAAAATATGTAAAAAACCAAAAATTATAATTAAGCAATTATATATATAGTATACTTATCTGAGAATAACTAAAATATATTCCTTTATGTTAGATCAAATCGGACCAGAAGGATATCAGCCAACATAAATCTAAACTAGTTCACGCAATGGAATACATATCAATTTATCAAACAAAACCTACTTAAAAGTATGAAACACCATTGCGTTAACTTATAGAAAAATATACCGGATATTAATAAAATAAAATCAATGTGCACTCATGTTTGTGAAATTATTAAAATAGCTAATGATATCGACACTTCACATTTACCTGCTATGGTTTGATCGAATTGGCTAAGAGGCGTTGCAGAAACACCGTGAGTTGGCGTTGCACCGCTTAGCTGACTGGACAGCAACAGTCCGTCATCAGTAAAACCACCAGACAGCATCGCCGTCTGTGACTGTGACTGCGACTGAGATGACGAGTTCATAAGATCGCACTGTTAGAGTTTATTAGGAGCATAAATATGGAAAGATAGTCATGGAAGTAAAAAAATAACATAGATAAATTAATAAATATGAACTAACAGGGCAATCAAATATAAAGTAGTAGTGCATAAGGTAAGCAAACAAGAGACAACTACCAAAGAATAAAAACGACAACCACAATTTGTGTGACTGCACAAAATAATTGTAAGCTCGTTTTATGAATGAAACAGACATACATACAAGAATAAACATAGATCCAGGTCTCCCATGAAGTCAGTTCCAGAAAAGCCAATGCCAATGGATCAGAATTAATCTCATCTTTGAAATGGATTCCGGTTATTACTAGGATCTCCTTATTGATTTATGAGAGTATAGTGCATCGTGATCGAGTGACCGACATCGCGAATAATCGTATCCGACTAATAGTTTGCCGATCTACTCCCTGGTTTCCTCGTCATTCAGATAAATTGAATAATAGCAATAACCAGCAGTGCTTTCAGACAATATGTAATGACTATCCTATGCTGGATTTGGCTAACTAATGGTGTATTCGATATTCATTGATGAGTATCATTCTTAACTCATCACACCAGACAAGAAAAACACTAAGAAAAGTGTACTGATTTGTTTCTATTTGACGTGATTGTCTATCTAATGTGAAATGCACTCGCCAATGAATAACGATATATACTTTGAGAAAACGCTAACTTCAATACCCGCTATACTAGCTAAAACAGAGATGAAGAGATTGTGCAATACCCAGTTGCGTACCTATGTAATCACTTTAAATGAATTGATGATGTTGTCCAGCCAGTGTGAATTGCAGTTGTTAATATTTCTAGGTACTGCAGCACAGAACCTGAAATTATTTGATGGGGGTGGTACTTAGTGAAACAGACGTGCAATGCTGTGTATTATTCATCAAAGGCAGGTACAGTCGAGCTAATACGTATAGAAATCTCGGTAAAGACGATCAGTCAGAATTCAGCGTGGACCGTTAACGTGAATTTAGTGACAGGTAGTATTGAGACGCTGAGTATAGTCTTAGACTTTGGATCAAAACCGGTCATAGAGACGATATCAGATGGATAATTCGAAAGCAAAATTTATCGCACCATAGAACCAATTTGACGTCGTTTGTGTATCTCAAGTGAGCTAGCTTCCCATCAACATCAATATCCACTCCAGTAGTTATAACTTTATGAAACACAGACTGCATAACCGAACAAGATGTAAACATAGGAACGAATCTCGAAACTTTTATTAAGACCCTCAATAGTTGAGAATACAGCCATATTAATGATTATAGCAGGCAACATGTATCAGAACAGCTATGAATTGGGCAAAATAATATCCTGCACGACAGACACGAAAGCGTTTAACCAGTCCATATAGAAAATGATCATGAGGTGGTGATATCGTTGGCAAAACTAGAGTGCAATTTAGATATAATACCAGTAGCTAAATTTGATGTCACTAAAAGCATATTATTATCAAAAAGGATGACAGAAGTACATGTCATATTTTTTAGTGCACCACAACGTACTCACTGTCATTTGAAAGCAGCTATTTGCAGATTCTTTTAAATCTTTTTCTAAAGGTATGAAAACTTTAAAAAGAATTCCTTCAAATCCGGCGATTTTGTGGCCGTCATGAAACTACATGTTACTGACATTAAATTAAAATTATAATGTACAGTCGTCGGCCAACATAACAAGACTGCGGCTGGCGGTAGTTTTGTTATGTTGTTCGACGACTGGTTAAATACAATGGGTTTGGTGTTTACTTCAAGCTCGCAAACTTGACTTAAAGAATTATAATGTACAATGTCCATTCTGTAACCAGATCACTGACCACGTTGTTTTCTGATTGTGGCGTCTTGAGCACTATTTTATTGACGAGCTGCGCTTCAGAAATAATAGGCGGTAGTAGACTTGACAGAATAATCGTTGCTAGAACATCGGATGTGAAAATTCATTTAATGGTTTTTGCACACAGGAAGGGTACAATGAATTTTATTAAAGCTCGCATTTCAAAAGAACATTTAATGTATTTACTTTTCCTTTTTTTCTGTAGCTCATTAACAAAATTAGGCCATTTTTGATCTCTATCCACGGCGTCTTTGGTTATGAACAAAGGAGCTAATTCCACTTAGATTCACAGAAAGTGTTATTGTAGACAATAGGATAGTTTTACAAAAGCTCATTGAAACGTTTTGTCACAAGTTATTTGTAAACCAACAGAGACAAAATTTTGTCTATCTTCCTTTTTCTTCCTTTTCGCTACGTCTTGCGTTAAGATACTACTCGCTGTGCATGAACATGTAATTATTCCAGTAATTTGTAGCAAGGTCTCCCACTTTCCTAAGCTAATTTGTCGCTGAAATCTCTAGCGATTTTCCAGTACCAGAGATCACATTTTTATTTATAAAATGTTTGAGAATAGGAGCAAAACTATCAGGCCAGTTTATAGCACCCAAGTTGAGTTTTGGTTTTTGTAGCAGAAATGAAAGACAATGCCTGGTTGGCGTATTTTCGAATTGTAACGAGATAAAAATCAACATTTTCAATGTGTTTGGAGCGGATTACACATCGTTTAGAGTGCTCAAAGCAATTCACTGACACTAGACAACGTGGTTCAACATTTGAGTAGCTCGCCAACAGTTAGCGAATGACTATCTTCAGAATAAGAGGATCTCGAATTTTAAGTCAATAAATAAATTCCCCTTTATTTTTCGTGAAAGGCGAGGACCATTAAAAGGAGGTATTGCCGTCAATCGCCTTCCTCTGAATTATTGCCGTTTATGCAAAGGCATTTTGACTAAAATCATCTGAATCGAGGCCCGATTACAGATTCAACATGGAATCATTACTTGATTTATTAGTCGTGGTTACCTATCGACCGTATGAAAAAAATATTTTTAGTGGTATAGGATGATTTATGTACAATTATACTTCTGTTAGTTTACCCCTCTCCTCAAGTCTACGAACACAATATGCCAAGAACATCTGGATCGATTAAGACGCCATACATCACCGCACCTTTCCTCGTTAGAAGACTGTCTCGCCCGTGTAAACCAAGGACTTTATCTAGCCTTCCGATGTTACTTGAAGACATATGTCATGTTTGTATTGACAGTTCCAGAAAATAAATCCTGACATTGCTTTACAACAAGTAACCACAAACAAAAAACAGAAAGCCATAGTGAACTATATTTTTAAACCGAATTGCTGCGTATAAGTTCCGATTGAAACAAATGGTAGCGAACCCGAAAATTAGATCGAGAATAGAATAGTGAGATGTCCATAAGAGCAAACCTGACCTACCTGTGTGAGTAGAGCTTGCTGGCCAGATGTCAACGTATCACAGCCTGTTGTTTGCCTATTGCTGGTTTTAGTTTTGGTACGCTTAGCACCTGATGCAGTTGTATCCACTAAAGCAGTTTCCAAATTTGCAGAATCCATGGTATCAGATTTAGTTGGAGGACTACCTAGTTGACCACGCAAAGAGCTCTGTTTCTTTGATTCCTTCGCACTTTTAGACATGTACCTCGGTACGTTCTGTTCATAATAAAGATTTAAAAATAATATTCAAATTTTATATAATTAAATTATCGAGTATTTAGACCATACTAAACAATGATCACATTAGATACCATGTAAAGAATGTGTTAAACCGACATATCATGCAAATAGTCTAACAGGAAATATGAATGTAAATAACTTGCGTAGTATTTTCTGTTGAGTGATGATGATTGGCTCTAACCCGTCTATGAAAAAACGTGATCAATCGTCACCATAATCACCATCACATCGACAAGATTTATAAATGCTTCAGTGTCACATATTAATTACTTCCAAATTTATTTTGTATATTAGATTAAAAGGAAACGACAACAAAATTTCAATTTAATGGAATCACATATGACTGCCGTGACTACATCATTTTCAAACGAAATAAATCCAGTCAGAAATTTATTTTATATTTCGATCACCAATGAAAATATCGCCTTTCATTACTAAGTTATAACGTTTAAAACAATTTATCCACTGCAATCAATTATAAGTGAACTGCAGTTTGTTTCGAGAAAATAATAGCAGAAGACCGGCCCACGGCGGCAGATCCGACAACAAAGATCATGGCCTATAAACAATTGGTACTAAACAGACACCCCAACGATATATTAGCATTGAAAAAATGTTGGCGAAGTGTTCATTGCGCATAAAACCGAATAATTGGCTGCATATGTTATAGGATTTCTTAAGTCTTAATGCATTCGCAACATGCATGCCACTGTGACCGACAGACGTCAAGCCGGAAACTGATCGCTACGAGTCAAAATTAATTCGAATTACAAATTAGATAGGAAGATGTACATAGTTTTCTATTGATCACGAATAGATTTTGTGTAAATTAGTATGTCTAAAAGTTAATAGTTGTGCTTCATAAGAATTAAATACCTGTGCTTTGCCCATATTGTTAGAATTTTTAGCCATATTTGACGGAGACCAAGCTGTTTGTGAATTTATTTGACCCATTCTAAATAGTGAATTTTGTTGGGTGTTAGTTGAATGGTGTTGCTGATTGAGTCCGACAGACAGACCACCACTAGAAGCATTTGCAAACAAGTTGCCGAGTCCTAATCCAAGGCCACCAGCCGCCGTTCCACCAGACGCCATTAGCATATTCATTGGCATTGGCAACTCTATAAACAAAGGAATACAGAACCAGCATATGCATAAATATATACATGGTAAAATTTAACAGCATAAGATAGCAAATAAAATTCCTTCCCAAAGGCCAATTTTTTCCTTATCGGGCATTCATCAGTAGTGTGTATGTATGCATATAAGTCGTACATGCGGAGACCTGTAGAAACAATGCACATATCCTATGGAAAGTCTATTTTAGAGCCGTTTAGAACGATTCGTTGATCATGTGCTTTATCAAGAATTCAAACTACATCTGAACGCCTGTTATTCACGAAAATCATACACTTTTGCCTTAATCTATATCAATTAAATATAAAAGTCACATATTGTTTGTTGTGGAGAACTAACGTATATGCAAATGTGCATTAGATTACCCTTTTTAGGTTTCGCAATATATGTGCAAGTTTGCGGGCCTATAAACAATCCAGTTAAGGACTAGAAGTATATGCGCCAGTTTATAAGACAGACAATTAATCCACGTATCAAGTGCTATTAAAAAGTGTCAGTTAACTTTATTTTAGGATTTTTACAGCAGTGCTTTAGGAACACATATACACTTAAACTTACTGGTCCCCAATGCAACGTTGGAAAACTTGCGGTTAGTCACAATAAAACCAATAGCATCTAAGAGGCCAGCAGCAGCAGCAGTTGCATTGTTTGGTAATTTCGAAGGATCCTGGAGCTGCAAAGGCCGAGTCCCACGAGCACTGTCATACGCAATGCCGTTTCCGTTATTCGTGTTATTTCCTGGCTGACTAATATTCTGGTGAGCAGCTGCCGCAGCTGCCGCAGCAGCCGCGGCACTGGCCAAGGCATACGCAGCAGCCGGACTTCCGACAGGCGGCGCCACTGGCCCAATATAACCCGACTGAGCAGAGAGCGGAGACATATTCATCGTGCCAGCCGGTGACTGACCACAGTTGATGTTGTTGACTAAAATATAGTTGATATGCCAAAATGCATAAAAATAACAAATTAAGCATTATTTAGAATTTAATGTCAATACGCAAAAGAGAAGAATTTTGTTAAATAGCAAATTTCTTATCCGCTTGAACGTTTGAGCTGCCTTAGGCAGGAAGCAAGCATCCTTAAACGTAAAATCTTTTTCGGTCTGAATATCCTGCACATATGTTAATTCCTGATTACATCTAGAACGTGTTTGTCAACGAGAGCCTTGCGGGCTCTTCCATTTTCAGAAGCATTAGTCATATGAAGTTGATGCCGCGCGAACAACCGTCCAGCAGACTTGAATACAACCAAATAATTTATAATATCGAAATTACAAATGAACAAGTAGCAGAACTTCGAAATAATGCTAAATATTCTTTTGGAATGCGATCATTAATAATATTCACAGACCCAAAGAGAAAGAAATTTTATCAGATACAAGAACCGTTTCTTTCTCATATTCTTTTCAAGTATCTACAAATGAACATCTCTTTATATATAGATATGAAGGCCAAAAAATAGAAAAATGTAAACTTGGAGAGAGAGTGTGTGTAATATATGAACATGTTTTTTCTGCTTGGATAAATCAGGATGAAATTTGTTTATCCATAAATCTAACTAACTCCCTTTTGTCCGAGCCCTCTCCGCGGCAAATTCTGGCCAGTACGTAATAAGTTCCCCATAAGGACGAAACCGGTCTATTGGCTGAAATGCTTTTCTACATTTTACAATTCTTAGTTTATCCTGGCAAGTGTATGTATTTAATAGGTCAGATGTTTATATCAAGTTCGCAACCTTGATTACAACTATTTTTCTATTTTATTTGATCTTTCAATTTATATAAAGAGATAATCATTTGTACATATTTAATAAAAATGAGAAAAGGTTCTAGTATCTAATAAATTTTATTTTTATTTTTGCACATGCAAAGGGTACTAGAATTGCTAAGTATATCTAGACAGCCTATCAACGCAGAAATTACCTGAAAATAAGGCTCCTTAAAGTGATGAGAACATCCTCATCATGCAAAGTCATACACAAGCCAAAAGTGATTGTTTCACTGCCACTAAGAAGCGAAACAAAAATATATAACAAAATGACAAAATAGTAATTTAGACACACGAATTATAATTGAGATTTACGAGAGAGAGAGAGAGAGAGTGAGAGAGAGAGAGAGAGAAAATCTAATTGCTGAATATGTTTATCAAGATCACTCACAAAAGTGAGGCAAACAACCTATACACAACAAAATTATTTCCAAGTCAGCTTAATGGCAATGAAATATCAGCGATAAAACTTCTTTGTGAGTTTCACTATATTACGCCATAAACAAATACAACCCTTGCAGCTAACTTTGCTCTATTAAGAAAATTAAGCTATGATGATGATTCTATTGGACATCTGCAACCCGATCGCCACTGAGCTCTATTCGATGCCATGCCTCAAAGGGTTTTCAACCAAGTATTACATTGGCAGACGAGTGGATCCTATACCACTCAAATTGTACACAAGTGGCTTCAACTGTTTCTACCATGTCAAAATCTGCCCGTTTCTTACGCTAATATGGTGCTAGATGAGAGAACAGAACTCTACTGGGCAACCGAATTGATGGCATGCGAAAAACACGACCGATCCAACAAAGTTGATGAAGCCAAATTTGTTTTTCTAACGAGGAGCACTTGTTGGCAGATCTAAAAATATCTGCGGACGCTAATGCATCCCCTCCTCAACGTGGTACGACGGTGTCAACCATGTCTCGATGGCCGATCGTACATGGGCTAACGGGGCTATGGCGGTGGTGTCACCAGGGCGTGGTGGATTTCCGACCGGCAATCGGATCTCCTATAAAATACCACATGAGCCCGACGACGGCACCATGACTCGGCGTGTTCCCCGCCACAAAAGGGTTCAACAGCCACAGGATTACATGGACTCCTGGACAGTACCCCGTTCTTCCGAATGGCGATTGAGCTCTCAACAGCCAACGGCAACCATGCAACTTACTGCTGCCTTGCAGACTGCGCTTGGATGTGCAAAGGCTAGAGGTGCGTCCTCGATCAAAAAGCCGAGTGGTGAGGGGACACCACTTGTACCAAATTCCCAAGAAACTCCATGAAATCAATGGAGCCGGCTTATCCTCCAAAAGGAGTCAGCCGCAGTAAAGTAAAGTAAGCTAATGCTGGTCATTCCTTGTTTGTAACCAACATGTGCTATGCTTCTCGAACATCGATGTTCAAATGCCAAGTTTCTGTAGCGCAACACCCGCGTTTCCCTATAAATGCTAAAGGTTCGAGAAAGCTACTCTAGCTTTCACGATTTTCATTCTCATCTCAACGGACAAATTGCCTAAGTCATTGATAGAACTCCTAAGAAATGTAAACCTATCAGCTTCATTATGCAGTCGTAGAGTTAGACTGATCTTGTTAAAGTTTCTTGCATTTATAAGGTGTGAATTTCATATAGAGAGAGACGGAACAACATTACCTAATATATTCAAGGTGGCCTGAGCAGCATCTCGATTGGCAAATAATATTACGATACCGTCTGCATAGTCAAGATTGACTATTTTACCGCCCGGGAGAACTTCAACACATGCATCATAAATATGTTTCATAATAGAATTTATTACAAAAATAAACAAAAGGCGGAAAGTGGACAGCTTTGACGAACGCAGCTGGTTGTAAAGTTGTACGTTAATTCGTTGTAGACCTTAACGCAACCACAAGTATTTCAATAATATTAACATACTTTTTGGACACACAACTTTTCGACAGAATATGGAATAAAACATTTCTATCCACCCAGTCAAATGCTCCCTTAAGGTCAAGAAAGACGGCTATTATAGGACAGAAATAAAAATGTAGCTGTATAAAAACTTACCTTAATGTAAGATGTAATCTATACAACCTAGTCCTGAGCGGTATCCGGCCTGTTCTTCTTATGTGTGATCCACGTGAACCGCTTAGACGACGTAGGATAATCGAAGCAAATAACCTAGACACGACTGCAGTCAAGCTTATATCACAATGTTAATAACACGATTGCCTTATTTGAAGATAGGAATGATAGTCGACTCATTGAAATCAAGTGTTACGATCTCGTCATTCAATACAGTACGAAAAATGTTAGTCAATGCTCCAGAAATTACATCGCCCCCATCCTTAAATAATTCCGGACAAAAATCATGAGGTACTGTGGCTTTGTGACGTTTAATAGATAGAGTTGCATCCCGTATTTCTAACTCTGGTGGTTCTTCGAGACTAACATTCCACATTTTTGATACAGGCATACTTTTAGGAATCAGAACTGACGCGGGTGTCAAAAAATTCATCTTTGAAGTATTCAGCACACCTATCAAGACGACTTACTTTATCGGTTATTAAATGGTTGTTACTATCAATTATAGTTTCTCGTGTATTCGAGATCGACTTTTATACTGCGCTTAAGTTGGCGTTTTATAATGCGATGACTATTATTATGAGACAGGCCAGGTAGAATATGGCGCCTTAATACATGAATCCCGGTAGATTTCACAGAGAGCCAATGATTATTTTTACGGGGGCTTGCAATAAAACATACAGTAGTACATGCATAGTGCATAGTGGAACTTATCTTGGACCAAAGTAAATTGAAATTTTCACCATCAAGACCAGTTAGTTTTGGCTTCAGAATATCTTCATATTTTTGTCGGAAGTACAGTTGTTTGAATTTGCTCACACCTATTTGAGGCTTATTCTTATTTATTCCCGGAAATTTTTCTGCAAATCTACAACGGTTAAGTGCATGGTCCAAGTCGACATAAGTCTTCCAAAAATAACGACAATCCTGGATACAACCATACCATCTATAACTAATTGCTACATGATCCACCGTTGTCCGGAAGCTGGAGGATGCTATGTGGCGCAACGTCTAATACTACGTATGAAGTTTTTAGTTGTTAAATATAATCAAAGATCCGCGCAGCTATCAAAAAGCCGTTCACCATTATCGTTGCGCGTTGAGCTTGAAGTGTGTCGCCAACCTAAATGAAATTCTGCGTTACTTAAGCGCCGAACTTGTGCATTCATGTCACCATATCAAACTAATCTAATCGTGCTCTACTTAGTAAGAAGCTTAGTTCGGAGTAAAAAGCGTCCTTGCTTTCGTCTGTGCTGCAATCGTTAGGAGCATATGCAGATATAACGAAAAGGCAACGTTGATTACGGTTTTTGCATTTATTTTAGATGTATTTAAAGGTGCCGCACAAAGTCAGCTAATTAAAGGAAACCATTCAACTAAGCAAGCTTTAGGCGTGTTAGGGAAAATACAAACACCCTTGAGAAAACTCAGTTGAAACAGATGTTATAAGCCAATAACGCGTAGATAGGTATAATGCACTCAATTCTGTTATGCACTTAGAATCCTGTATTCTAGTTTCAAATACACAATATCAATCGATTTCTAATTTATCCAACGTACGTGCAAGAGCTTCTTGTTGTATATTGTATTGTATATTAAATGCCCCGATGTTAAAAACTATCTTAGGTATAATAAATGACATATTTGGAAACCCGATATTGGGCTCAGTGATATGATCCACACAGACCACATTCATAGTATTTAAAAGAGCGCTTTTGTTAACTTGAGAAGAGGAAGGGGAAGGGAGGCAGAATAGTACAAAGTTGACTGTAGTAGCTCGATTTCGCTTATCCAACCTGTACGACTAAGTTTTTTTAGGAGACCCTCTTTATACCACGCGAAGACCGATAAAGTATGTAATCATTTTAATTCATATCGATCATGGTTATGTGGACTGTAAAAGAACACTGGGTCACTCATTCCTACTGAGGCCAGTTTGTATTCGGGGCTTTCCTTCTCTTAGTCTGGTGCCAAGGCTGATGAGCACTATCTGCAGAGATAACAGTGGCCAAAGTTTCCTGCAGCAGCCGAAACTTGCTATTTGCGTCTGGCACGCTTGCACTTATTTCGTCAATACACATTTAACAATAAAGTTTACTGCTTATTTAGAACAAACTCGAGGCCTTACATAAAACGGAATGTCGACTGTTTCCCTTTTAGACCCGGCAAGGTTCACGCTACCATTCCCGGGCTGACTAGCTTGTGCTCGCCGAGAGAACAGCGAACGACTTTAAGAAAAATTCACTCAGAAACGTGCAACAGATTTTAACAAAATGTCATGCTTAAAATTAGGAAGAAATTGAAATAAAGTATATAATATAGCGAACGACACAGAACTCAACACCGAACATGAGAACTATTCGTACAATATCATACATTAGGATAGAGGACGTCGTGCGCTAAGATGGAGGTCACAATGGATGGATCTACTGGACAAAATATACCAGAGATATGCTTTATATAAGACAAGAACGTAGGAAAAGTTCTAAACAAAACATACTCGTGGCTCAAAACAAGTTTACACCTGCATACCTATAGGAAGACAACCAGGTTCATTTCCAGTCGGTCTAGCGAGATCTCCTGGTGGCTTTCCACCAAAATAAGTCGCAGCAGCAGCAGCCGCCATGGCGGCCATTATGGCTGGCGATTGGTTATTGTGGCTGTTGGACATATTCATACCGGCATTGGAACCAACGCCATTTGTCATTCCGAACCTGTTTGCTGTTGCTACTTGTTGTTGTGCCTGGTGTTGCATTAGAACGTTGGCGAGCAATGCTGGATTAAGAGGCGCATTGGTCATATTGTTAAATCCATTAGGCCCGTTCATATATCCGGAATTGGGTACTTGGCTAGTGTTTGTCAGCGAAGCACCACCCAATCGAGGTGGCAGATATTTTGCCTGATGGATAAGAGTATACGTGGTTTATAAAAACATTAATGAACATGAAATTAAGAACGGACATAAGTAACATAAACTGGGATTATTATTTTAAAACGTGATAAATAATATGACAGATTGAAAATATAACCGGTGAAATAACAGAAATAATATGATCATCATCATCAACCACAATAATACAAAAGACATTAGCAACTAAGATTTCACTGCCATATAACCAAAAGATAACAAAAACAGGGGCATTTCTTTTAGTGATAATTTCAAAAATAAAAATTTAGGCACACAACTTATTAAGAGAAAAATTTATGAGTATGTTTACCTAGATAATGCATATAAATGAGGAAATCTAAATCTATACACACCATTATGCCCAAGCCAGCATTAAGGCAAAGCAACATATGTAATACAGCTTCCGCGCTGTTTTTGCTCCATCACGTCATAAATAATAAAACCCCGAGGCTAACTCTGCCAACTAAGAAAAGAAAGACACGAAAATAATTCAACTAAAAATCTGCAGCAAGATCTCAAGATTGCCATATCCCGCAGGGTTTACAACCAAAGACCATAACACGCACGTAGGCCCTATCTTGGCAGATGAGATCGCCACATACTTTGCAATCTGGACGTAGTTTACTTTAATTGTTTCCACAAAATCTGTCAAAATCTGTCCACCTAGCTTCTTCCACCAATCCGACACTGGATGCAAGAATAATGCTATACCATTAATTCTAATTGCAGCCATACGCTGTTCTTTTGTATGTGATTCACGTGAAGCGCTAAGACGACGCAGGATAATCGAAGCAAATAACCTAGATACAAACGGAGTCAAGCTTATACCACGATGTTTATCGCAGGAATTGCGATTGCCTTTTCTAAGATGGGAATGATGGTCGTCACATTCCAATCAAGTGGTACGATTTCCTCATTCCATATAATATGAAAAAGTATGGTCAACGCTCCTGAAATTATATCGCGATCATCCTCAAGCAATCCTGGAAGCAAACCATCGGGGCCTGCGGCTTTGCGGCGTTTAAGAAATAGGATTGCATCGCATACTTTAACTAGAATGACTAACATTCCACGCTGTTGATGCAGACATGCTTTCTGGAATCAGAACTGACAGGTATTATTATGAGTCGAGCCAGGTGGAATTTGGCGCGTTATTACTACAGCGACCTGCAATGCCATAGTGGAACTTATCTTGGACCAAAGTATATTCGGATTTTCGCTATCCAGACCAGTTAGATTAGCCTTTAGAATATTTTCATAATTTTGTCGGAAGGGCGGTTGTTCGAGTTTGCCTGCATCAATTTGGGGTTTATTCTGAATTACTTTCCCGGAAAATTTAAGTGCAAATCTGCAACGGATAAGTGCATGGTCCGAATAGACATGTGTTCCAAAAAGAACGACAATTTCGGATGCAACAACGACATTTGTAACTAATTGCTAAATGATCTATTTGAGTCCACCGTTGTCAGGATGCTGGAGGCCACCATGTAGCACAACGTCTAACACGTCTAAAATTTGTACTACTTAAATATAGTCTATGTTCAGCGCAGCTATCCAAAAGCCATTCACCATTATCGTTGCTCGTCGAGCTTAAAGTGTATCTTCCACCTAAATGAAATTCTGTATTACTTAAGCGACCAACTTGAGCATTCATGTCACCCATAACCAGGACTATATCCGAACTTCGTGCTTTACTTAGTAAGGAGCTCAATTCGGAGTAAAAAGCGTCCTTGCTTTCTTCTGTGCTGCAATCAATAGGAGCATATGCAGATACAACGATGATAATGGTTTTTTGCTTTGATTTTAGTAGATGAATTTAAACATACCGCACACAATCGACTATTTAAAGGGATCCATTCAATTAAGCAATCTTCAGCTCGCGCACTAAGGGCAATATCAACGCCCCATTTAACGACTTGAGAGAACTCTGTGGGATCAGATGTTCGAAGCCAATAACGTGTAGATAGGGATGATGCAATCAGTTCTGTAAAAGTATAGCATGCCTCTTGTGAACGTAAGAAGAGTATTTTGAATTATTGTGTGCAAGTGTTGTACGCTTAGGCAATATTGTGGTCGACATCTTGAGTTTGTTACGCGACAGCTTATATCTCTCGCTGTCTATTTTAAGTTACGTAAGTCTCCGAAACAATTTAATTCGGAAGGTTCCACAGAATCTGACATTCCAAATTGGCCAGTTAATTTTGCTAAGATACCCGGTCACAACCTCAATGTCCTCATATATAAGACCGGCATGCATTGAATCATAAAATGTAAGACTAATAAATAAATAACAATTGGAAAAACAGATGAATAAGCTCTAGTATCACGGTTGATATGTGCAAGTGTGCGCAGTGCTATCATCACGTGTTGAATTGCTTTGTCTAACTGACTTAGGTACTGAATGCACACTTATTACGGTAATATCTCAATCATAATTTGAACCTTATCTATAAGTTGACGTCGTCTGTCTAATATAGTTTGAGGTCCATTTGTAATATAGGCTTCAGCTGAAAGGTAAAGAATTACAATCTCGATGAGTGCGAGATAGTCCGGAGCTCAGGCAGGAGGACCGAACTTATACATCTAGTCCATATAATCGGCAAAATGTTGTCGTTTCGAGAAAAGGAATATTCGTTGATGCGTAAAATATCGTCACTTTGTACGATAGAGGACCGCAATGTTTCGACAAATAGACACATGTGTAGCTCATAAGAAGAGAAAAATACTCGCAGCTGTTTGACGTTTGGTGGAGGTCTGAAGAGGTATGATAAATAGACCGGGGGTAAAAAGCGAGCACGGACCCTACAGCTACGGCCGGAGTGAGAGCGTTCTGTGAAGGTGACCGTTTTCTGGTTGATGAGAAGCGTTCATCATCAATCTATACTTTCCCAATCCAGCTCTTGCCACGCGGATGGGAGAGTTTAGGGTTTTGAAAGTACAATGTAGGTTGTGAAAGGCTTAAACCGCTTAATAGATGCAGAGTCAATAACGAGGTTAGCTTCATAGCAAGACTGGATCAACTCAGTGGAATTATACTGGAGGATGTCTTTGAGATTAGGGAAACGGATTATCGCGTGAGAAAATTCTGGGTATCGATCAACCACAGGGCTGTTACATTTTGGCACAGCATACAGTTAATCGCCTGATTTTTCATAGGCTCCGGTATCGGGGCGACCGCGCCTGTTAGGATATGATATAAACAACAGCTTCAGAACGGTATCTGACACTAGCTTATGAGGCTTCGTATAGGCACGGCTTGAGTTGCGGACACAATTCGAGTTTTGTTATAGAAGCGCTTCAGAGGACGGTCTCGGCAGTATACGAATGGAAGTTAGAGCGTCCTTTAAAACCAACCAATCAAAGAACTTATCTTGGGTACATCCGGGGAAATGAGATCTGTTTGCCGAAGGGGTAAGAGTCGTCGGGGTTTTTCAGTTACCTGCTGCACTAATGTAGTGTCAAACCTTAATATTACCTATCACGCCGAAACTAAAGAGAATCAATATTTGAGTATTTGTGGGAAATTAAGTCGAAGGTACGATGCTTGCCAAGAAAGACACCTTTCAGATAGTGAAAATAGTTTCCAAGCTGCTCGATTATACTCGAGGCTAGCTCATTCTTCGTATACCGAGATAAGGGGGCAAGATAAACATATATAGTTTCCTGATCTTGCACAAAGAAATCGCTCTTGAAAACTTAACGACAAAATTATAAAATATATGAAGATTATAAAAAATAGGTTATCTTTTACGCATTCGGTTATTCACCGCTTTAATCAAATAAGTATATAGGATGGTGTGTCTCCTAAACTAATATGTCGTCATTGGGTTGGTAGTGGTTACGCCGCAATTCCATTGGTATTTATACATCAAGTTTGCTTCAATATATCTTTAGAGAAATCTGTTTTCGAATAAATCGTTAATATTCACAGCTAATTGTCGGCATTGAAATTTTCCAGAATAGATTGGCTTTATTATTAAGATTAACTTCTCACATTGCTCACATCGCTTTAACCATGCTCAATTTGTGTTGCTTTGTGGTTTTTGAATTGTCTCGCGTTGCCCAAAAGATGGTAAAAGAACAAGAATAATGAATTGTTGCTATAATTTTTTTAAAGTGCAGATCAGAACTCCTTCAAAGGCAATCAAATTATCTGCATACTATATAAAATACAATTTAATTTTTAAATGAAATATATTCATAATATAATGATACAACCCATTACCTGAGCCGAATTTGCAGCCAGATGGTTGAGAAAATGACCACCAGGTTTGAAAGTGTACGGCACTTTTGGACGAGGAAACTGATATAAGTATTCATTCAAATTGTTTAGTGGACCCTCCACCATTAGATGCTGATCTTTAAATGAGTGCAATAAAAGGTTCCACAACGGTTGCTAAAAAATGAAATAGAACGTACAGAAATTAAAAAATAGAAACAACTCATTACGCAGGATTGTCGAAGAAATGTATAAAATTACTGAGATAAATGTGAATGAGAGTGACAGATTGTGTAAAAAAAGTGTGTCATTAGCGCTTCTTATTACCAACATCATCATCATCATCAACAGGTAAACCTAATGACTCTATAACGCATATTCGTTAAATGCCTACGTAAGAGTGAGTTTAAACGAAATATTGTAGTCTTTCAATCAATTATTTTTTAATTGTATTGTAGTCTTCTTTATAATGAAGGTTTAACGTGTATTTTTATAACATCATTTAAGTGGTCAGTCCGTAAGGATAAAATAACCATAGCAAAACACAATCATAAATGTATACACAACAACAAACTATAACACAGTACTACATCTGTCTCACTGTATATATATATATATATATATATATATATATATATATATATATATATATATATATATATATACTGTATATTAGTTGTTGCGTACTTTGTAACAAACCAAACGATTTATTGCCCTCACGCTCATTCCATAATTAGATATCGTAACGACCTCCATGCTCTGAACCCAGAACACAGTTTTGGTTATCGCCCTGGCTGATTACAACCAGACCGACCGAGCCCAACTAGCCACATAGGCCAGTTCAGACATCGGTCAGAATAACGTAGTGGTGCCTCACTACGTGACGGGCACAAAAGGTATCGCCGCACATTTGGACGGAATTCAGACTTAGCGGCGTTCAGTCTTAATCCCTCAGACGGTAGCTTCGCATCATTGGCCTTTCGACCAGGCACATGTACCAAATGTCTGAACCTGCGGTTCCTCTCGTACTAAGCAGGATTACCATAGCAACGGCCAGTTGTACTTCACTGGTTAGTATGTACTCAACAGTAGGGTAAAACTAACCTGTCTCACGACGGTCTAAACCCAGCTCACGTTCCCTTAAGTGGGTGAACAATCCAGCTCTTGGTAAATTCTGCTTCACAATGATAGGAAGAGCCGACATCGAATGAGAGAGTATTGCAACTTAAAAACCTGTTATAAATCAAACAGGTTATAAATGTCAGCCATTGCTCAACAAATCGTTGAAAATACACACTTTATGTTTTCCAATCGTAGTATTTATTTTAATTACTAAATAAACTAACAAAAGGGAGGTAGCCACATACCACGCCTTATGGATCATCAAATTAAAGCCGGATTTACGCGAACAGTTTTCCAATATTTCACTCTCTCCATGTTTACATTTTTCAAATTTATTCACCTTAAAATTTATTTATAAAGCGATGTTCATTTGTAGATTATTGAGAAGAATATGAGAAACAAATTAATTCAAACAGAACTAGCAAGATAAACCATGGGACATGCACAAATGCGTCTCGTGATTACCAAAAACACATCAAAAGGAGTCAGTACTATGCCCCACACCCACTATATATATGGCCAAGAAATGTCAGATTGTTGTAACTGGCCTTAACAGGACAGTGTTGAGCATCTCATCTTTCATGCCTTCTTTAATTTTGCATTCGTATTCTTATTCTTTCATACATATATTCTATCAGAAAAGTTGATGCTTCGGGTCCCATCAACACAGATGGCAACATTTCCATTCACACAGATAGGCGCTGGATAATAAATAAAATAATGCTAGTAAATCTATTACTATAATGTAATTTACGTTCATCAATTTCGCTTGAAAAGGAGAGGAAACAGATAATCGAATTGATCGCGAAAGGGCCTCCAGCCAAAATGAATAATTCCGAACAATAATTAATGATTAACACTACGGATAAATGTAGTCCAATTAGAGAGATAGATGCTATTTTTTCGGAGACAATATCAAATAAATTCGGCTTTAAAGATTGAAATATAAATTACATTTAGTATACTACTTTGAGTAAACCTTTGAAATGAGTGTGTTAATTCATATAATTGTTACTGAATTTATGCTTAGAATAATATTTTAATTATTCTAAGGGCCTGCTCCATTCATTTTGGCAAGATGCCTTTTGACGATAAAATCGATTCTCATTTGCACGTTCACTGATTGCAACAGGAATTGTGCTTGCAGAATAACTATTGATTTATCTGTATCATTCGATCTCCACAATTTCATTCATAGAATACCAGCTCAACTTACTTTGTTATAGATTCTATTTGCAAGTAATTAATCGTAAAATTGGCATGTCTGTAGGTTGAGAGTTTTGAAATATGATTGACGTGAGCTTAGACATGTAACATATATGAGAAAGCAGCATAAAGGTGTAAGGAATATTTGGTTGCCTATATATAAAACATGATTAGCCAACTGATATATCCACAGAATACTCTTGTCAAACTAGTGCAACTGAATGCATAATCTCCATTATATATTTGCATCAGATTTGTGAATTTAATATTAGTGGTTAAATAAAAGGCACACTTCATCAACGTACATTAAAATATTTATAAAAGTTTGAATTTTATTAATTTTATTTGATATCCATTGATTATATGATTGACTGGAAGTGATGGAATCAAGATAAATGATTGGCAAACTCGCAGCCCATCAGTTAGTTTCCTATTTGGGATACTATAACACCTCCGTGAAAACTCAGAAGACATAATCACATATCTTGTTTCGCAATCGTTAAGCAGAAAACAACATCGCCGATTAAAACGCGCACGATGATCATTTCCAGTATTAATGACGGTGGCTTTAGTATCGTTAAATTCACAAGGCAAAATAAGTGTGAACATAGCACTGAATATATAAAGGCATTCTTGAACATCATTGTCCAAAAATGAAACGGAATGTCGCCTCTCGGCCCGCTATATTCATGTTTAATTCACGAATCAGTCCAAGGCCAATGTTAGTTTCGAGCGAGTAATCATAATATTATTAACTTTAAATTTCCGAACAAACAGCTCTCAGACATTGAGTTCTTTCACTTCGGTTAAAATAAATAAAACCTCTGATCTTTTCTAATTATATTGTACACGATTGCGAAGGGACTTGCTTCCTTGTGACACTGTTACCTACTACATGTTCCATGTGCATGATGCAAAACTAACCTTCTAACAAATTAAGTGAGCCAACTAAATCAGTTTCTCTTAATTCAAAGTGAAAAGAATGGCACATCAAATATCGAAGGAATCAATTCACAAAGCATTTTAGTGGTGGTAGTTATCGTACTTCATCTAACTTTTATCAACACAACCTAGTCAGAAAACAGTGTGCATTAAAGATAATGTAGATAAGCTATTGAAAATAAGCTTATGCTCTCAGAGTCACCAAATATCACAGACAGACACACATTGACAACTTATAGCAAGACTTCGTCATGTAGCATGTAATACCTCTAAGCGACTTGCTTATTTAAAGGCATTTAGCATGATTATCCCGCACGATCAACGGTCAGCAAATTAACCATCCATTGGATGCTTAACTTCCTTTCCGACGATACACCAGCAGCCTATCGAAACTGGGTATAACATTAAAAAATTGAAAAAAACCAATAACAAATCTCCATATGCTGAACTAAATGCAGATATTTAGCGGAAATGTACGTTTACCACATCAATCATATATTAATGTCAGCAGGTCCTAGCTAGTCGTATATTCAATAGTAGCACTTCACTTGTCAAAACTAATGGAATGCAATCACCTAGTATCAATACACGCCCAAAAGTCAACTTAATTGCACAGCTAGCAACTTTTAAATGAATGGTGACTAGATGATTCGCCCAAACAGTTCTAGAGGATGAAGGCAAATTTGCAATGGTGACTCAAAATCAATGCCACACGCAGACAGTGATCGTCGGCATCGAATGACAGACCATAGTAAACGGAAAACCAAATTCTCAGTCAGTGCTCGTTAACAACATACATACAACCATGATTTAAATAGCGATGCGTGTTTCTACCAGCAATATATCATGTTGGGTTTATAGTGGGTAGTAATGGTAGTTATATTAAAGATAAACCGTAAGGAAATTAACAAATTTTCACATACAATGTTGCTTTATTGTATAAGAATGACTTACCTTTGAAAGAACTTTCGGATTCCCGACAATAACCAAGCCGTATTTCGCACGCGTCAAGGCAACGTTGAGCCGACGTGGATCGTTAAGAAAACCAATACCTTGGTTTTCGTTTGCTCGAACACAAGACAAAATAATGTAATCTTTTTCTCTTCCTTGAAATGCATCGACGCTGGCAACCTCTATTTGTTGATAAAGTTTAATGTTTAAGGACCCACTGTACTGAAAATATTGCACTACATAGGCACGTTGTCCCTCATACGGAGTAATTACACCAATGTTGCTAGGATTTACGCCCACCTTCACCAACCTGAAGAAGAACATACATACACAAATGGAATAAGTACACTAATTTGGATTATGTGAAAGGCTTGATCTGTTAACAAAACGTTATCTTGTTTGAAGCAGCTGGTACTGTAGTAACAGTTGGAAGCCGTGGTCTAAAAGGATTGATTTAAAGAACATTTAATTTAGCACATATATACACTTTGTATATAGTCAATTATCGTTTACTGAATTTCGCGCTGGGTCCTCGACATGCCTTTCTGTCACCTAGGTTATAGGCTGAAATAAAATACATACATTCTGAGGCATAAACAAGCATAGCTTTATGCAAATAAAGCAGTATTTCCCAATCCCTTAAACTTGACCCATCTAGTTGCTGGATTCACACATAATATCGCCCATTCAATTGTTTCATGTTAGGTAACGGTAAGGTACGACGTGACTAAGTGATTGACATTAGCCATTTTGTCGATATTAACATCCACTAGTAACCGTAATGCTTAGAGAGCAGGATGTGTAAGTACTTTAGCAAAACAATATCCTAGCTAACGCAAATTTATGCTTAATTAGTCGAAAAATTAGTCTGCTCACAAGCAGTGACGTAAATGATACCGAACAAATACACCAATCCACAAAGTAGTCCGAAGGTTGCGATGACGCGAGCAGTCGGCATCAACAGCATTAACTTAGTCTAACGCTGCACCCATTGGCACAGATTCAGACGGCGCAGATAGAGGGCGATGAATCATAGTAGCAGGTTAGGAGTAATTGAACAAATTTTCGATACTGCTTAGCATGCCCTAAGATTATGGCAACACAATGAAAATACATTCAATAATCAAGAAAAGCGACGATTGTGAGCCCCTGATACTTGCGTAACAAACTGAAATTGAGCATACACATTTGGCACGTACATAATAGAAATCAAGAATGGTTGAAAAGACCGCTTCTTGTTAATCACGAATCCTATGGCAGATAATGACACAGACCACCAATATAGTATGAATGAAATTTATAAGTAGCAGAAGTGATTAGTCATTACTAGTGATTGAACTCATAATAGCACATTACCAATTTGTGACGGAGTTCACTCTCTCTTGAAGTAAACACCAACCCCATTGTATTTAACCAGTCGTCGAACAACATAACAAAACGATTGCCTATATATGTATATGTGGCGAATAGCTACAAACAGTTTATGTTCGTGACTGCATAGAAATTCTGCAGCCGACATTTCCAATCAAGTTCAATGTATGCGAGACGCTAGAGGTGAGAACCGCAAATCTAAATTTGATTTCCATATATATTCAATGCGGTTTGATCCTCGATAGTCAGTTTGCCGTCGTACTCTGATGATGATCATAGAGGGTCGAAACGCGTCAGTGCGCTGCGGCTGAAGGTATGTCTTAACTTGTAGGCTAGATTCACTTATTCAATCATTTTCCGTTTTTAAAGATTTTCAATAATTACATTGTAGTAAAGAATAACTTTAATTTTGAGATTTAGGTATTTTTCTATAAGACTTAATATTACCATCAAGTACTAACATGACCGATGAGGCGCCATTAAGCACAAAACGAATGTGCATGAGATTATACGTTACGTGCATGTTGCCTTTTGTACATCCTTATGATCATATTTTTTTACAAGACGAGCAACAAATAGTACACAAGTTATAGTCTGTTCTGTCTGGTGCTTGGAAAGCCTCTTGCGAAAATTAAGGCATGTTAATATTCTAGAAACTCAGTTGTTAAAAGAAAACTAGCACCTATCTTTTAGAGGACATACCCTAACTAGTTATTAAAATGAAGAATAGCTGATGTGAAAAATTCCCTATTCGTCTCAATTCCGAGGATAGCTTGGTTCAGCAACGAAAAGTTATCTCTAAGAAAGATAAAAAATGAACCCTTCCAGCAATATAACTGAAACGAACGCTACAATAGCAAATTTAAAGTGTCTACAGACAAAAATATGTCACCCTTCGATGAAAAACGTGAATTGAAATTGTCTATGGTTAAGTAATAGATCGCTCATGGAACATTAAACAGAAAATATATTATAACATATACAATTTTTGAAGAGCTTGTGTCCGTTTCGACGAGAAAACAATTTTTGAAATACACAACCCAGATATTTAATCTAGGCATAATCGGTACTTACGGGTTCCTAGATATACAATTTTCTAGCCTAACGAGCAGTGGACAAAGTGAATCTGCCCGGTAATTGTGGCATAAACAATGTGAAGTCTAATGAGATAGTCAGCATTCAGTTTCATTTGACGCCTCGAGTTTTATTTAATTACCGGATAACATGTAATTCTAAATGGGAAGTAATGGAATGAAAGCACGCATGCCCGACACACACAGAAAGTATCGGGTGTTAAAGGAAACTTTGGTCATTGGCAACTGGGCATATAGAACTCATCAGCATTGACTAGCAATCATAGTGTTGGTATTATATAAAGTGAGTTGGTTTTGAAATAACATCGTCGGAGACTGTGTAAATTTAGCTCCACTACTGCAGGCTTACACATTCTTATAGGCATTTGTACCATCCTATTCTCCAACAATTCTCACCAAAATATATATTGGGTATAGGACACTGTACCGGCTCCTATTCATGAATCGCCATTAAGCACGAAACGAATGTGCGCACTCCGAGTGTTATCAAGACAATTGTACTCATAGTAACTAGGTTCTCTCTGTCTCCTAAATCCCACTAATAATTTGCGTGCTTAAACAATAATATTTGTCATTATATATAAATATTTTCCTGTCTTTTGTTTCTCTTCTTATGGATAAATAGCAGCTAAACAGTAGATACTATTGACTTTTGTATGGCTGTGTGATAATTATGATGTGGATTTCAAACACAACCTAAGTTATTTAATGAGTAGAGTTTAAATATATTCTTGGAAATTAAGAGTTGACGACGTGATTGCCTCCAGGACTGTCTCTCATTTAGGAAAACAAAACCAGTAGGGTTATTTTTCTTTTATTTGAACATTGTGGATCTCGTAAACAATCATTGATTGCGCTGGTGACAATAAAAAAATATGTATATCATGATTTCTAGCTTAATATAAACACCAATTCCGTTATTCACATGTTGGCAGTAGAAATTAAGCAATGTGTAAAATTTAGCCCTTATTGAGAACTGTCTAGAATACTGCCCTAGACAGAGCATGGAATCCATGCGAAGTAGAAGCAAATGTGCCCCGGTTCGAGTACAACCCGCAGCAACATTCTGGACAATTCCAGACGAGGACGAAACCAGTCTACTATATGAATTCTTTAAATCAAGTTTGCGAACTTGAAGTAAACACCAATCCCATTGTATTTAACCAGTCGTCGAACAACATAACAAAACTACCGCCAGCCGCAACGCACTGACGCGTTTCGGCCTTCCTTGATCATCATCAGAGTACGACGGCAAATTGACTTTCGAGGATCAAACCTCATTGAATATATAGATATGCGGCTCTCACCTCTAGTAGTCTGGCATACATTGAACTTGACTGGAAATGTCGGCTGCACAAAATCTACGAAGTCATGAACATAAACTGTTTGTAGCTTTCATCACATGTACATATATAGGCAATACAATTTAACAATAATTGTTTGCAAGGGTGTTGCTGATGTCGCCTTGCCCGAACGCTAATTTGGCCATAAAGGTGTTGTGGAGAGGTTTAGTTTGCCTCATTTCTGTGAGTTATCCTGATAAATTTACTCATAGTAGCAAGGTTTTCCTTCTCTCTCTACCCCTCTCCCTCTCTCGTAAATCTGAATAATAATTTATCTAAATTCACTTATATACTTTTTTTCACACCTTATGGTTATATGGAAGTGAAACATTAGTCACTTGACTTTTGTGTGGCTGGAAATGATGACGATGATTATGTCTGCGAGGGTGGTGGTAACAATTCTTTAAATCAAGTTTGCGAGGCTGAAGTAAACACCAATCCCATTGTATTTAACCAGTCGTCGAACAACAAAACAAAACTACCGCCAGCCGCAACGCACTGAAGAGTTTCGACCTTCCTTGATCATCATCAGAGTACGACGGCGAACTGACTATCGAGGATCAAAACGCATTGAATATATATGGAAATCAAATTTAGATATGCGGCTCTCACCTCTAATAGTCTCGCATACATGGAACTTGACTGGAAATTTCGGCTGCACAATTTCTATGCAGTCACGATTTAAAGAATTGTTACCACCACCCGCGCAAACAATTATTGTTAAATTGTATTGCCTATATATGTATGTGGCGAAAGCTACAAACAGTTTATGTTCGTGACTGTATAGAAAAATGTTCTTAGCCAATAAATCAGAAAAAGAATCAAGCACGTATTCTTTAATACTTCTAGAATCCTGGATATACAACATATATCAATTTCTAATTTACCAAATGTAAATTAAAGTTAATTTCACCGACGCGAATACTTGATTTGGTTTAATGAATGATGATTAAGCTGGAATAGTTTTATATTAGGATATAGGATACCCACCATATTTATTGTATCTGCATGCGTTCTTGTACAGTTGGAAAGAAGGGGAAAGAAAAAGGCAAAATTCTATATTTGTCAGTTGTAGCTTTCAATGCAAGTCATAGCAACCATTCTCATTCGGTACATCTTCCCTTGACGAAAGAAATCGTCATTTTGATTACTCATATGCGGTATGTAATAGTGGGGCTGGTTTTAGTTCTCTTAGATGAGCTGTCAACCAATCCTTATAAGCAGTCTGTCAGGCACATTTGTACTACATGCGTCATTATTATTTCATCGCTAATTACAACTTCGTAGTTAAACTAATTTCGGTTTCAGAAGACACGCGACGAAAGAATTATCCTATTAAATTCGATATGGTTTATGCTTCCAATACAGACACGACCACACATCATCATCATCATCATCATCATCATCATCATCATCATCATGTCCAGCCACACAAAAGTCAAGTGACTAATGTTTCACTGCCATATAACCATAAGGAGTGAAACAAAGTATATTAGTGAATTTAGACAAGTTATTATAAAGATTTACGAATACAACTATGATTATTAGATTAAACGAAAAAATAAAATTTAATATTTTTCACTGCGATGGTAATATCGAACGTAATAAGAGAATAATTAGCAACAGGATTGGCACAAATGCAATGCAGCGTAATTAGTATACAATGTAACTTTAAATACTGATATAAAAAGAATCAACCTACTTCATTAACTGTGCAAATAATAATTAATTTGTATTTATCAGCCTGCTGTACACTTACTTTACTAGAGTAACAAATGTTCAGAAATTGTTGAAATTCTCTATTTCGGTGAACTATAGCATAAGTTGGTACCATGTGCCGACTCGGAAACCATGGTGTTAGTACCATGTACCTTTTCGGTACAATAATGTTGGTATCGATTACTAAAACCATAGCCAGTGTTAGTATCCTTTACAGACACGGTATATATATTATATACCGTGAGTTAGCGTTGAAGTCGCATCGCCGTAGACTATATGATGTTAGCTTAACTATTGCAGGTTTACACATTCGTCTAGGAGATTGTACCGTCCAATTATCCCACCTTCTTGACCAAAATATATAGTGATTAAAGGGCGTAATACCGGCTCCTACTGATGAGTCGCCAGTGAGCACGAAACGAATGTGCGCGAGATTATACTTTCCGTTCATGCTGGTTTATCCTTCGAAGTCACAACTGAACTAATTTGTTGCTAGGTTCGCAACACCTAATACAAACTTACATATATATTAGTTCTCGGCAACAAAAAGTATTTAACTGGTGTACACTTACTTTGTAACAATTTTTTCTACGGTAGCAGCTTCCGTTCGGTTCAAATATGATACTCCGCTACCAGATAATTCTTCTTGTCCTGAAATGCAATAGAAGAACATGGGCCTGTCCGGATTGGGCCAAGGAAAATCAATTCGTTCACACCTGTCCTCTGATGTGACACCGTTTTGCAGACTGCCTTCGTAGAACACATTGCTTGGGAATGCAGAAAGTGCCGGATGCATACGATATTGCACCTAAAGTTTGGGGAAAAACTTGGTTACAGACCACGCATATAGCGGTTTAAGACTTAAATGTTAAATTTGTTTCTACTTTCATTAAAGCTTCTTCATGTTGTGTTGACGTTTCCATTTCGAGCTCCCGGAGTTATCCTCAGGGCTCCTTACATGGTAATACAGAAAGCCCAATAAAAAAACAAAAAAGTTTCCTTCGTTAATACAACATTCTATTAACCAGTTCTAGTTTTCCTTTAACAAAGACGCACACAGGTACATAATCCTATTCAGAAAAATATCATTATACCCTTCTATGTTTTGATCCATCTTTCTCAAGTTACGAATAAAAATTATTGAAAAATGCAATTGATTTACAATATTTAGACAGCTATCCTTCATAAAACTACCGAATCTGTCCTAATTAGAGAATAAAATTCAGATGATCCTAATAGATCTTTGCATCAGTGAACTGGTTTCGATGCCCCATCGCGCAAGGTTCCCAACCAAGAATTAGGATCTGCACGTGGAACACATCCTGATAGACGATCGGATCCTATATAATCGAACATGGCTGAAATTAACTTTAGCTGTTCCTGCTATACCAACACTTTTCACGTTGCTTTTTACGTCAATCTTACACTAGCTGAGAGGATAATGCTCTACTGGGCAATCAAAATTGAGACATGTGATTAAGCCATCCCCGATGATGGGACCTCGTTTTTGTCAAACAAGGACCATTTTTCGCTGCACAATATATACATCGGTGGGTGATAAAGTCGTTTATCTGTTGTTGGTTACCTATACGGGCTATACTTCACAAACAACAGTGATCGCATGCCTATAAGCCGGAAGTCCTCGACTGTAGAGAACCAAGTTTTATTAGCGTAAAACAAATCTATAGGTTCAGATGAATTGTACACACGACGGTTAGGATATAGTACGAAATTCGTTTCTTCAAAAATTGCGAAAGTTAGATAAATTTATTCTGGCTTATGTCTTTCGAGGTCATTGATGGGTGATACTTTATAAGCAATTTACATTTAAAGTGTGCTACTTTCACACTAAAAGACTGATCTATTCAAGGTGGCCCGTGAAGAATCTTCGTTGACGAACAATAGTATTACATATTTTTATGTTTTTCGACGACTGGGATCGGTGTTTACTTCAAGCTTGCATATTTGATTTAAATTTTTTAATCACCACCCGCGCAATCAATTATTGTTTAATTGTATTGTCAAAAATATTACATTGTCTGTATAGTGAAGATCGACCAATCTACCGCCGTATAGAAGAGTGTATTTTATAATGTAATCAATTACAAGAAAAACTTTGAAAAGTGGACATTCCCTGATGGGAACCACGGCTAAAAGTATTTGAGCGAAAATAATACCATGGAGCACTATAATATTTAGTGATTTAGAGCACATACCACTTTTCGAGAATATCTAATAGGAAATTTCCGTGCACTTAGTCAATAACAGACTTTCACCATTATATTCTAGAAAAAATACCGTATGCGAGACATACGAAGTGACGTGATTGCGTCAGCTCAACGGAGAAATTATCCAAGGTACGACACCTGGTCCATTAAGAACTTACAATTTGTCGGTAAAAACTGAGAGTTGTAGACCGGTTTTACCTTTATTGGGAACTCATCACGTATTATCCAGAATTTGCATTGGCGAGATGGCTCTTACAAAGTGTAGAAAGGGAAGACATCTTCTGGCGCCGTAACACATTTATTCACAGTAGATTGTGATTGTCAGCCGTGGGTTCAGGCTATCTAAGAAAAAGATGGCGGCGAAAATGATTATCAATCCAAATTGTGCATTGTCAATCGGACTTTCTTTTACAGACAACAGAACTATAACTCACAGAACATATAATAAGCACATACTGCATTGGGTGGTGGACAAAAATAAGCAGCTACAGTTCGGTCTAAAATTTGTACGGCAAAGGGAAAAATCTAAGCTTGTTATCTTTTAGATTGATCAATATCGTCGCGTACTCGTCGAAGAGTAAATTAAAATACTGCTGCTTGTCAGCAGAGTTTGGTGGATTATCCTAGAGTAAAAGCCATCGGTTTTTTAATTAGCCGACCAAATGTTCTTTTGCAGCCATCAAATCACCATTTACAAATTCGATCAAAGTGAATTAACATTCTTGGCATTTGGCAATACGATGTTAGTCTCAATAGTTTGATCAACAGCCATAACATTTACAATTACCGTATCTTAGTTGTCCACAAATGGTGATGTTTCGCCATCACTTTTTGTTACCAATATGCCGGCTCTAAATTTCGACCTCTTTTTATTATTCCGCCATTCAGCACAAGAATTTTTAACAAATAAAAATACAAATTCTATTTTAACCAGTAAATTTAAACATATTTGTAGATAGAACTATTACTGCAACCACAGGCAATACACGAACAAGATCTTTGTTAGATTGAAAAGAAGAAAAAGAAACTAGGCAGTAAAGTAATTTCGCTTATAAAAGCTATACGATTAAACAATTAAGGCGAACTCTTTCATCCTTCACGACGGCAAATGTGGAATAAAATCATTTGATCGGATTTGTAAATGATTTGATGGCTGCAAAAGAATATTTGGTCAGCTAGTTAAAAAAACCATAATCCACCAAACTTTGCTGACAAGCAGTAGTCTTTTAATTTACTCTTCGACGAGTACACGAACATATTGCTCAATCCACAAAATCACAAGCATAGACTTTATCTGTTGTACAAATTTTAGACCGATCTGTAGTAGCTTATTTTTGTGTATACGCTTCACAAGACTAAGATGCGGATGTAAATTTTATAATGTCCACCGGCCTATGCAGTATGTTCTCATTATGTTCTATGAGTTATTTTTCTGTGGTCTGTAAGAAAACCCGATTGACAACGCATAGTTTGGATTGATAATTTTTTTCAACGCCCACGGCTGACAATCACAATCTACCGAGAATAAATTTGTGACGGCGCCAGAAGATGTCTTACCTATCTACACTTAGTAAAAGCAATCTCGCCAGTGCAGATTAGGAGCAGAACTGGTTGTCAGAGCATATTAGGTCATCAACACGCAGAGCCAAATAAAATCCAGAAAGTGACTAATGCTTCTCGTGGTAATATTTGGACTGTAAAAGAACGCTAGGTCGCCCATTCCTAGTGCGTATTGTTTGTATTCGTAGTTTTCCTTGTCTGCCAACCAAGGCTGATTTGAATAAGAATACAAGGTGGACGAGATAATTTTTAATATGAGCAGATTAACGAAATGTATGTTAAGTTAATTAATGTACATGCATAAGCTAACTGACAAGGCCTAATAAATAAATATAAATATCTTATATAAAATCATGTCATTAAACGTACCTGCAAACGTATTGGACGAACACCCATTAAAACAAATCGTTCGAAAAGGCTCTGAGTGAGACCTGCTTTCGCCGCATTTTTACACGTGATAACAGGACCCAGTTGGCAGTGATCTCCCACCAGCACGACCTGGTTGCAACCCAAAGTAAGTGGAATCAAACATTCTGGCTCTGTAGATTGTGTAGATTCGTCAATTAGAACTGCTGCAAAACTAATGCGATTAAGACGACTATCACCAGCGGCTACACAAGTGCAACACACAACATCGGCTGCCAACAAAAGGTTTTCTAAAATGTTATGAAAATGTTATGCTTTGACTAACACTTGTCTGGAAAAAAGGAAACGGCGTGCTTTATTTTGCATAATCACATTGATTATTCATTAAATAGTTAAAAATAAATTAATATGAATATTAATGCAATAAAATGCGTTCATTAAGTCGATAAGTATCGTTTTATACGAATAAATCATACATGTCTAACGATTTCTTTTTAATTAATAGAAAATTATCCTAAATGAATTGAATCTGTCAGCTGTGAACATGTTCTACTCTATGAAATTAGCCTGATTACGACGGCTGTAGTCTGGCCTTTAGCACAAGAATCAATACTTTAAACTAAATATGAAATCGGTGGAGACGAGGGATCAATTTTCATATGTAATAACTCGTCTGTTGCTTTTGGAACCACCGACCAATTTCACTAACAGTAAAATCTAAGATATTTAAGTCATCATCACGCCTTGTATAATAAAAATCAAACTTAAAGACTGACAACGGTGCCCTGGACTGGAAATGCAAGCCCGATGATTACCAGCATGCTAGAACAAAAAGCAAAATTTTCCAACTGATTTGTTTCATCCGACTACCGTTCGATTTTGATTTCGAACCGAAGAACCACTTATGTATTGGACTCACACTCCTGAAAACAAGTCAAATCTGTGGATTCAGCAGCGTAAACATTTAGAAACCGATGCCTCATTACTACGTATCCTTGGAAAATATTCATTTGTGCACGGGCAATAGAAGAACACCATGGAGATCCAATCGATCATGTATGTGAGCGGTTGGTTAAAAACGATGCGGATTTACAAATGAAGCCTAAACGTAGCCTTGTTATCCAAATAAAGTTTCGATACACAAAAAATCTTCAGCAAACAGAGATCAACGATGTGTTCTGGAAATTTGTGCTATGTGCATGCAAGAACATTGAATAGCACTATTTTATGTTGTATAGGCGGTTGTATTTATATAAGTTTACTCCTCACGAATGCAATAACCTGACACTTTCAATCATTATGCTTATGTTAATCATATTAAACAATTCGATGTATACGTGCTATTTGCATACCAGATAAATGGTTTACCATTATTTGAAAGAATGATATATTCATCCAATTTTATGACTATTATGAGTAGCTTCAATGGACAATGAAAATCTGGAATATAAAGCAATAAGGCCGAGCAACAAAAAATTGTCCACCAAAAAGCGATAAAAGGGAAGCAATGTCGCAGACCATTCGGATATTTCCAGCAAAATTAAGTGAAACATTAACTAACGATCAATCGAAATATATATAACAAAAGAACGAGTACAAAATTGAACAAGTTTAGGCGAAGTCGTAATTCGCTAAGATTGTAACAATGTATTTAAAAATGTTGTTTCAGTATTATCTTTTCAAATGAGAACTTCAACGCAAGAAGAAACTTACGCTCTAAATCTTTTCGAAGTTGTCGATATCGACGCTCATCTACTTCACTCAGCTCTCCAGTTTCCTCCTTTAACATTTGTAGTTTTTTTAATTCTGACTGTCCTGAAACATTCTCTGCCTGTACATGCAAAGTTAAGCGAGCAACTGGCGAAGCCAACACCTCACGAGATTTGGCACACAATCGCACCACTTTTAAGCCTGTACGATCAATTTTCTCGCATAGTTGGTCCACCGCAGTATTGCTGGGAGCCACAACCAGTACTTTCTTCTGATGAATTTGACTGAGGTGATACACAATTGTAGCCGAAGTCACCGTTTTACCCGTCCCTGGCGGACCCTGAATCAAACTTAGTGGTCGCTGCAGCACAGTTTTGACAGCAAACACCTGGCTGTGGTTAAGTTCCGGCAGACCTGGCGCAGAATACCGTTTAGGAAGATTACACTTGAGCACCATTTCATCCATTTCGTGCCCCAGAAGACGGTAAAAAATATAGCTTGGTAGAGCCACGGATGGCTCGCTGGAAAGCTTACTTACGGCTTTTAACATTCGGTCGAATGGTGTAGATTTCCACTTAAATGAAACAGAAAACCCAGTAGTTTCTTTTGGCACGGTTTCCGTATGCACATTAATCCCCATTTCAAGTGCAATCTCTTCACTAATATCTAGTAAAATTAAAAATACATAAAGAAAAATACACGTCAACAGAAATAACCCTTACGCAATCGTAAATGACAAGTAGCTTCGTTCTGTAATCAATTATAATTCAAAATTCTTTTTCATTTAAAATTGTAGAAAAGTTTTAATCGGCTTTTGTTCTTGTTTACATACTTGTATGCATCAGATAAATCTCCAATGCCATAAATTTCAACATAACAATTTGACAAATACCATAATGGTTTTAGAAGAAAAAATTTTTTCGTTGTCACTTCTCAAAAATGAAAGACTGGGAATAATAATTTGCACTAAGCGCATATATGGTTATGTTTAAACGTGATTACAGACTATAGGTCAGGCTAATATTCAGTTCCTTGTTCTTTTGAAGCACTCATATCATGCAAGTACAAGAGCCTCGTGTAGCATATGCCTGTCTGTTTATTTGCATAGCGTTGATCTGTTTTCGCAAGAAAGAACGCAGTACTTTTTTACATTTCACACCCAGGCACTGCGTGCAGAGAAAAACTAGGAGTGGGCGGCTTACAATTCAAGCTCACACATAACTATTAAGTATTAACTTATTGCTATGTGGCACTGAATCAATGGAGCTAAAAATACCGATCCAAGTGGTATAACTAAAGATCCTAGTTAGACTAACTCGATTAAGATTGGCCAAAGGCCGCAGCGCAATATGATTTGGTGTCTCGGATCAAAATTGGCCATAAAACCGTTTTCAGGACATTAAACTTCAAACCGTGACAGACTTACTCATCGTAGGCGCAAATAATGGTTCTCGGTTGTTCATTTTTCATTACTGCGATCAATCAAAATCGTCGGCGTGATAGAAATCCACAAGCCAACTATTAATTTTCTCTACTCAGAGAAAATTACATCGTTAGCATAATTGAGAAAATCAGAAAAAATAACAAATCATGGTCGAATGCCTCGGCCAACTGTGATTCCAAGCCGATAAGTCAGTACAGCGGGCGACATGTAACGCTAGTGTTAGGCATGGTTCGACAACCAGTTTTGAACAGAAAAGAATTTTACTGATTAGTCTAGAAAATAAACTATTGTGGCACACAGATACAAGCGTTCAAATTCAAGAATGGTGGTGTATGGATTTGGTCCCAGACTCAATGTAGAAACCGCTATTTGGTTGACCTAGTTTTCTTTTCACGCATGCTTCTTAGTAATGTAAGCGCGAGCATCATTGTTATCACACAAAGAAAACTGATAATGATATAGTTTAATTGAAAAGGTACTCGGTGCAATATAATAGCTCATTCTTATCTACTCCGAGTACAAACGATCCTCATTAGGAATGGGTGACCTAGTGTTCTCATACAGTCATATATAACCATAAACCACTTATGGTTATATGGCAGCGAAATAGTCACTTTTGGCTTGGCTTATTCAATTTCACTTGCATTTATGTGAAACTTTGTATCACAGTAAACAGTATTTAGAATCCTATGTATCCCTGTCGCATACACCTAAAAATGTTTTTCAGACTTATGCGTGAACTGTGAAAGAACACAAAATCGCTTACCTACAAACGAACACATACTATTCTAAAATTGCAGAAACTAGCATGCATATTGTAAAGCCAAAATTACACCATAAGCAAATAAAAAAATTCAACGGTAATAGAAAACTGCGTCATAAGACGAAATTTAAAATTCGTTTCATTGCGGCACAAAAGAGCAAGCACATCAATTTATTCACGTATGGAAATAAGAACAGACCAATCCGATTGGTGTTAATAGGACATAAAGACAGATTTTTTTGTCAATTAGTAGCAATAAAGAGCTATTTCGAGGTAATTTTCCTTAGAAAATGACAACTCGTTCGTATAGTGCAACCAATACTATTCCACAACCTAACAGGGTTATCTACTAACTGGCAAAGCTCAAGAACTTCATGGCAATCTTATCCGCACACCCCAGTAAGCACTAGTTAAAGATCAGTTTAAGTAGAAATAACTAAATAGCATCTATGCTTGTTCTTCAGAGGAAAGACTTAACCTTGCTAAATCTCTTCCATCTTCATGTTCCGCTTTGCTATCCTGACCGAATTCAAACTAAAAATGTTTGAAAACTAAAGAGTGTTACGTTAGTTACATAACCCCTTCATGCGAGTTATTTAACATTCATTTGTTGCCTTCCCAACGTTACTTTTTCATTAAATATAAACTCACACTTGAAGCATCTATTTCATAAGCTGCAATAAAAATTAGACCTTTCTAACCATCTTCATCACCCCATATCTGCTATCAAGTTATGAGATTTGGCCCTGGTCCATAACATTCGCCGCACGACGAACGAATAATACGGAATAATTTTGATGATCTCGAGGCAGCGTTGAAGCATATCAAAATCTTCACATTGTATACCTAAATCTTCCGTGGTCATTCTACCACAGGAGTGATACTACCATCGGTTCTGAAGCTGGAGTGGCAGGCTTGCAGTTCGGTAATGGATCACAAAGTTACAAAAGTCGATTGCTTCATTCAGTTTTTTCAAATTCGGAAGATTTACGGTTAAGAATGATACTCACAAGCTTATGGCCATAATCTGAAACAAACAATCATAGACCGGACGAACAGTCGTTATCTAGTTCAGATGTTTCTACGCTCCTAAATAAGTCATCTTGTCGATTGTTTCACATAAGATTTCATCACAAACTACGATTAATGAAGGCGTCTCCGCCAAATTAAATCGCAAACATGAAAAGTGCTACAATGACATCGTCCTGTATTCGAACCGATAAGAGATTTACGGAACGTTGTTGATTGGTTCTGTTTGACCAGTATTTACCATTGCTTCCACGCTGACCTGTAATATTGTTAATGCAGCCTTTGCTCAGCCGACCACTCGGAGTAGAAATGCTTGTGCTCATTTATTTCGCTCTAGTCCATCTGGTACAGCTACTGTCTGTTAGCCGTCGAATAATTTGTCTAACTGGGATCCCTACTGGCATTTAAGGCAACCATTTCTAAGTTATCCGACATGCAGTAATCAAAATTGGCACGCTACGAAAACCATACACAAATTCCAGTTTTTTAATTGATTGTGCCACCAATCGTCCTTAATGACACTGATGGCCGGAAAATACCGAAAAATAGCGGTTAGACTTTTTATCGGTATATTCACTAAGGTGAGTATAATTCCTTGCCATCCAAGTGCCAGGAGTTATGATTCAAAGGAGATTTACGAATCAGCTAACCAAATTCAACAGACTTTTTGGCACAAACACCATCGCACCCTGTCACTGGCAGTTAATTGCATTGGTTGAGATTAATGAGGTTATTTACATATCCTGGACTCCAAGCCACCAAGGAAACTCCGGTAGAAATCTGGAACCGCATATAGAATGGTGAAACAGCTTTATTCGCGATTCTGGTCATTTGATGATGCCACATCATAAACAATCAGCATTAAAATGTTAAAATTTAGCAAAAAAACAGGATTGATTAGTAAGGCCTGGTTAGCTTTTGCATTAATGGCGTAAGCTCGTTTCGGGAGGCCTCGTTCTATGCTAATTTATTTGTATACCGCCAAAGGAACTTACAACAAGAATAGTAATGCTTGTAAGAAACCAGTAAAATGAATACACATCGTTTTGGCACCCTGCGGCTCCGAATGTGGTAGGAACAGAGCCAAGTTCATCGCCATGCATGATGCGCATATCCGGACCTATTTTAAAAGAAAACAGAATTATTTTTTCATTACTTTTGTGATAAAATAAATACATAACATTATAATAGTACCAAATGTGTACTTTTTAGCGCAACAAATTAAATAATTAATATTTAACTGAACGTTAAAGAAATACAATAATACCTGATGTAATTACATTGATAGGGTTTTAATTTGTCTAGCTATAGCTGCTTTGGATGTAAAATGCACGGATTTATGCTCATCAAGTGAGAATTGCAGATATATAAAATATATTACTTCGTCTATCGCCTAGCATAACAAAATATCTGTATTCTTGCTGTTGGGTTGAGAAATTATATCCATGATTTCGCCTACACCAAAATACAAGTATATTCAATTACGCGCAAGAGAATACCTATATTTATTTAAATAGTTAAGAGTATTTTATCAGAGACAACTAATTTGTGTCAATAGATATTAACAAATAGAAGCAACATAACTCATAATAATAATTATCTAAAAAACCTTACTTATTTCCATAATTAATTAATTAATATTGTTAAACCAAAACATCAAACTTGAGTATCTTCTTTCAACCTGGTCAACCTTATACCGTTGATTCGTGAAATTATGAAATGAGTTAAAGTTCAGCGTAATACATACGTTACATGAATAATTAATCATACACTTATGCAATATAGTCGATGTGTTTAATGGACGGAAACGGATAAACTATTTGGATAATTTTTCGAAATTATCAATCGAATACCCGCCCCAAGCAAAAATGTCCAAATTGGTATTAATAGCCGAACTGCATTCAAGTCGCAGGCTCGTATCAATATGATACCAGCCGTACGGCATCACGCTAAATGATTGTAAATTCGAGTCCGCTCTTTTACTTTGCTATTTGCTCAATAAATGAGAAACTATGAAGTATATTTACTATGTTATGCTGATATTACATTACACTAAATATTCATATATATATATATATATATAACATATATATATGTGTGTGTGTGTGTGTGTGTGTGTTTGTATACGTATTACTATTTAAGTGTTAATACTACCAAATATGATCATCACTATAAATAATATCAGAACGAATTTAGCTCAGTTCTCTTACATGTGCATCTGTTGGATCAAATAGCAGACAACCTTATTTCAGATTCTACTTCTTTCCCTTCTAGTTTCTCTTTTCAAACTAACAGTGACATTACTTTAAATTCTATGTTATATGTTGATCAAATCACTCATCCGAAAGTAAGCAATTATTCATTAAACGTCAGCGCGTTTAATGCGTAGATATCTAAACAAGCTGGAAAACAAGAATCTCTAGCAATTCCATTGATTAAACAACAAATCGATATATATTGTGCATCTGAAACCAAAATGTAAGATCCTACGAGCATTACAAAATTTGTGCATGACCGAAAATTTGGTTCCACTAAGATTTCTCATGCTGGGAATTATGACATCGACATTGTCCTTAGCTCTTGAGCTTATTCATGTTTAACTGTTTACCTTGGACGAAGATATGCTCCACTATGCACAATGCGGGTTTTACTGTGTGGCATTGCAGACTCCATTATAAACAATTATTTGGACAGCAAAATCTCAAAGCGCGCCAAAGTCCTGCCAGCTCGGCCCATAACAATACTCGCAGAGTTGAAAGAGGCAAACTTAAGCGCAGTCTAAAATTCTACCTAGAATCTTTTTCGAGCGATGGAATAATCATTAGCATCAGGTAATATACTGTGGTTAATTCACCTTATTCGTACAGCAGAACCGAAAAACTACAAATGATAACAACTCATTTAATAACGGATACAATAAGTCGACTTGATATATGACAGTTAAATACTGTTTGTTGCAGAAAACTTATATATCCAATATGTATTAGGCGTTGCGAACCTAGTAACAAATTAGTTCAGTTGTGACCAGAAGGATAAACCAGAGGTAGCATGAACGGAAAGTATAATCTCATGCACATTCGTTTCGTGCTAACTGGCGACTCATCAGTAGGAGACTGTATTACGCCCTTTAACCTCTATATATTTGGGTGAGGAATGTGGGATAATAGGACGGATAGATGGACTGAGTAATTCAAAATCAATTTTCTCTGGCATCTGCACTAACTCCGATCCAAAAAGTATGCCTGCATCAACAGAGTAGAATGTTAGTCACAAACTTTCGAGATACGGTGCGCAATCCTATGTCGTAAACGTCGCAAAAATGCAGGCCAAGATTATTTGTTTCCGAGTTTATTTAAGGATGCTGGCTGTATAATTTCTGGTGTTGACTAACCTTTTATTATATGGAATGAGAATACCATGCCGCTTACGTAAAATGAAAAGGGAATTGTAATTTTTTATAACCATCATGATAATATATTTAATTTGCTTCGACTATTTTAGCCGTCAAATCGCTTCGCGAAAATACTAAAGAACCAGCCGGATTCCGGTCAAGACGGGGTTGTATAGATATTTTTATATTAAGGCAGGTTCTTTAACATCAACATGAATATCGCCGCCTCTCAAGGGTGTATTTGATTCAATCGATCATAATGTTCAACTCGATGTTCCGTCGAAAGGTGGTATACCAAAAAAATTTTAATACCACAAGCAGAATCTAAAGACGCTTCCAGTCGCGTTAAGATCTACAAACAATTGTACTACCAGCATTGGTTTTTATCAAAGCTGTCCACTTCCCCATTTTTAGTTTGACTTTGCAATAGATGTTGTTATGACCAACATTCTTCCATGCGTTCAGAATGCAATTGTCGAAGATCTCTTGGGCGGTAGATTCGTCGACATTGACTATTCAGATGATATCGTATTATTATTCGATAATCGAAATTCTGTTCAGGCCATCTTGAAAAGATTACCAGTCGTTTTTTTGTCCCTTGGTATAAAATACGCACGCTTTAAATTTAATTTACTTATTAAGGCACCCCTAATTCGTACAACAGAACCGAGAAACTGCAAATGATAACAACTCATTTAATAACGGATATGTCTGACGATGTACATATGAGGATCGCGAAATTTAGAGTAATATTCTCCAACCTTTTTCATCGATGAAGAAACGAAAATATTTTTCTCAGCATTATAGGTCGTGTTTTTATTATACGCTATTGAAACTTGGCCCCTTAGATATGATTTCGAACGTCGTTGGAGGCACAGCACACGTAGGTTACCAATTGCGAATAACCAACGCTGACGTCCAGACGTATTTGTGGGTCTTCTAACAAGTGCTCCTTGTCAAAAAACAAATAATGCTCCAACTGCGTTGACTCGACCACGTTAAGTATACGCCTTCAATTCGATCTCCAAATAAACAATTATCCTCTCACCCAGCGCCAGATTGGCGTACGTAACAAGGTGGACAGATTTTGATATAGCAGAAACAGTTAAAGTGACCTAAATTTTAATTGGGTAGTATGGGACCAAAAAAGCAAAAATGACGAACGGCAAAAAGTGCAATGCTTCACAATTAGCATGCACTTTGTCAACATCCCAAAGTCATTGTGCGCAATTATTTTTCTCCAAACGAATTCTATGTTATTATGCTTATACATTCATCAAACAAGACATTTACATATATAGACAATACAATTTAACAATAATTGATTTCGCGGGTGGTGGTAACAATGCTTTAAATCAAGTTTGCGAGCTTGAAGTAAACACCAACCCCATTGTATTTAACCAGGCTTCGAACAACATAACAAAGCTACCGCCAGCCGCAACGCACTGACGCGTTTCGACCTTGCGGCTGGCGGTAATTGACCGTATTAATGGAATTGAGTGTTACCTCAACTCACTAGCACAATTAAAACATCCCACAAAAAGCATAAAAAGAATGTTTACACACACTAGACTATCCTAAATACGTATCGAGCAAAGACGTTCACATATAGACACAGAAAAATGGGTTCGCACCCTAAATATTCCGCCGAACAAAACTAAGTGTTCTCTCTCTCTCTCTCTCTCTCTCTCTCTCTCTCTCTCTCTCTCTCTCTCTCTCTCTCTCTCTCTCTCTCTCTCTCTCTCTCTCTCTCTCTCTCTCTCTCTCTCTCTCCCTCTCTCTCTCTCTCTCTCTCTCTCTCTCTCTCTCCCCCTATATATATATATATATATATATATATATATATATATATATTAAATTGGAGCAATTTACAAAATTAATATGTACGAACACACTGGAATTATTTCTTAAATATATCTCTTATCGACAGTATGTTATTGCGGTAAATAACACCACATTTTCTCAATTACATATTAAAATGAGTGTTCCCAAACGATCATGCTTTATTTAAAATGTCATTTTCACAAACAAAGCGGAAAAATGGGAATATAATAGAATATTCAGATGATACGACCATCATCTTTCTCATATCGAACAAAAGGAATTTATACGTAATATAAACAGGTGTTCTCAAAATTCCTTACATCAAATAAATTTTTCAAATTAGAAATTTCAAAAAAGTCTCATAAGATCTAGTGAGAATGTATTTATTCGGAGTTTTCCTACTCATTTATAGACAAAAATAAAACGTCTTGAATGTCATATATTTAAAATTCACTCAGGGTATACTTTATGAGAATTAAGAACCACCGGTGCAACCACATATTCATAATATTTCTTTTATCTACGCTAATTCTCATTTAAAATAGACTTCCTACCGAATACCGTCACCTAAAGATGATTAAATTTAGAGAACGCATCCATCGTTGTATTAAAGTTTACTTCGAAATTGCACAATACTGTAACAAAAACAAAAATAATTTTCTGAAAAAATCATTACTTGAATACTTGTCTAAAACATGTTTTCTTTCCATTTTCTCCAACGTTTAATTCAATTTTAAATTGATAATTTATTCAGAAAATATACATACGAACAAAACATACGTCAAGAATAGCAGTACTATAAATCAGTCTATAACTAGCATAGAACGATATAGTACGATGCAATAGTTCTACGAATGTTCTTAACTTTCGGTGTTGCATATTCAGAATCTAATTCCAGTTACTCAAATTATAAATCCCATATATCATCATCACCATGCAGAGCCATACAAAAGCCAAAAGCGACTAATGTTTCACTCCCGTATAACCATAAATCGTTTAATCACATGTCAATAACATTGTCAAACTTTTCTGGCAGAGTGCAACGACCGGAGTGGGCGTGCTTGTGGAACCCTATAATTCTAAACGGAGACCGGGTTTCATTTCGTTTTTATTTTTAGATTCTCGTGATTTCTTGTTTGGTTTCTACTCTGGGATGCACCTGGAATTTAAATACAGTTTTCTTGGAATTTATCTACATATCCCAAGGACCTACTTTACACTCTCTTTTTTTATCTGATTTTTTAATCTCACTCCACCATGAACAGGAATTTATCGTCAGCTCCCATTACCCAGTTCTTAACTCAAAAGATAATCTCCAATCTTGCTGACCTCCAGCAACAAATGGCTGTCACAGGACCACCTGGAGCTCTAACTGGCAACCTTTCGATCTCCACCCAGCAGCCCTGCAAAACCACAGTAAACGCAACCTCTTTCTCTGGTCTCTACGCTCCTCTCTGTCAAAGAATAATCTGCCCTCAGATTTCATCAAGCAACTGGGAGATAACTTTAACTTCCTCAAAGAGGTCTCTTCGGGAAAAGGTCGCACTTTTGTGCTTTCTACACACAAAAGACTGTCTGACGACGAGTTAAGTCATCTCACATCGCAATCACCTTTATTATCGTCTGGCAAAGTCAAATTAAAGCGTGACTGCACGCTACTACAAAGAAAAATAGAGAAAGCTCGGACCACTCCGCCAGACACCACTCCCCTTCTGAAGCTAGTCATGACATTCCGGACTAGAGCAATCCAAAGAAACGCCGCTCACTTTACGGCGGCATCCTCGGCGACGCCCCTTCCTGCTGACCTCCCGTTTTGAAGGTCTTCCCTTCACTAATAGTCCATACTCTACGACCGTCCCCCCACAATCTCAAGCTTTACCACGTCGTCGTGGCCGACCACGCCGCGTAGTCCCCAAATAACGGACCCTCTCCACCTATCTCCTCTGCCAGACCCACATCCCCACGTCATGTCAATTTCACGACCGGTGCAGAGGTCCAGAAACCGACAAAACGTAAGACGCCAAAGGCCATGCGGGATATCGATTCAGCCCCATCAACTTCAACTCCCTCTTCCGCCAACCACATCGACCCCGCCAACAATAGTTGCGTCTCAGCCCCTGATCAAATCCTGCCCCCCACAACGCCGCTCCAGAGCGTCCCTTCGAGCCCAGATAACTCGCCTCCTTCCTGCTTTCGAATCCTTCAATTAACTCACTCACCCGACAAAAGTGGGACAAAGGAGATCAAGATCAGAGCTGGCCACTCAATTCTCGTCAACAAGCGGTCAGTCATCCCCATCAGCCCTCGATCTCGCTCCGGCCGCCAGCGGAAATCTCCCATCCGCTTCTTTTCCCCGGTCTTACCATCTTTCCCAAAGATAGCTCTCTGCAATTCTTATTAACTGTAGAACGTTTAGGTCAAAAATCAAACAACTGCGGGCATTTCTATCCTCTAATGAGCTAGACATATGCTTTCTTGTTGAAACATGGCTGTCCCCTTTCATACACTGCGATGACATTTTCCTCATTCACGGTTACACTTTCCGTCGCAGTGACATAACTGTCGGTCGAGGGGGCGGGCTGGTTGATTATGTCCGATCCTCTCTCATGCCCAAACGTTTGGTTACATCGGACTCACTAGGATTAGAATTTTTCTCGTTTCACCTATTGATCCTTAACCAGTGTATCTACCCGTGTTGTCTACAGACCCCCAATTTCTCAATCATCGACGACACTCGCGGAGCTCAACTTTTGTCCACTTTTTTCTCTTAGCACTCCGATCGTTACATCGTTGTGTGCAACCTTAACCTCCCCTGGTAAACTGGAAAAATATAACATCTGAAAGTCACCCGCAGCTTCGGTTTTTCGCGGATAATCTACTAAACCAATTCGTGCACTTCCCTACCCGAGGGAACAACCTACTTGACTGTCCTCTCCAACAAAGAGGTGACTAATGTCCAACCTCGGGAGATCTTCCCTAATCTCGATCACTGTCAGGTATCCTTCCTTATTCCTCTTTTATCCTTTACCCCTAGAGAGGGCACTCAATCAATTAGGTGATTCACTAACTGGAAAGTTTCGCCGACTCTGTTACACCGTTAACTGGAGGAATCTTTTTCTCACAGGCAACCTCTTGTCATGCTTTTCCGAAGTCCATATGATCTTATCCTCCCACTTTAACTCTGCCACCTCTATTTAACACATACACGCGACGAACAAGCTGAATACCTTGTTTTAAGCATGCGACAACCTTGCACGCAACTCTAGATTACGCACATCACCACTTGCTCGCGCCCTCGCACTGCGACGTATCGATGAGCACATTTAACAAAGGTTATCAACAAACAAGCGCTCAATCTCGAGAGACGCATCCGCACGGCACCTAACTCTCGGATAAAGACTAACAACCCCTCTCTCCAACTCACGCTATTCAAGATCTATATCCTACCTCTCATTTCATACGCTAGCGAATTCTACTGTCCTCTCACTCTAGCCTCCTCGTACGCCATCGAGCAGATCTCCTCAAGATTTCTAAAGGGAGTCTTCCCGCAGAGCCAAAATTATCGGGAATGCCAATTCCTGGCCAACCTTCAACCGCTTTGGTTTACCCGTCACCTACGAGTCATTTCTTTTATTCATAAGATCAGATCTTTCCCATCATTGTCTAACTTTACCCACCCAAGTCACCTCTACGCCACACGCTCTAGCAATCCTTCAATCCAATGCAACCACACTTACAATATGTTTAACAAAATCTCTCTATTTCCCAAAGCCAATAGTGTTTTCAACGCTCTTCCCAATAAAATAAGGCTCCTATCTCAGCACGAATTTAAAAAGGCGGCCCACAAGTACTTCTTTAACAAATATCTATGCGAGACGACCGATTGGAAGCATAATTGGTTCCTTCATAACACTTCATTCATTCCCAGGCTATTCACTTGCTACTAGTTTCGGAGGGTGAGATCCCTTCTGGCTGATTTGAAATTTCTCACTCTTGACTCCCAGATATAATTTCTATTCTCATTTCTCAGTCTACCGCATCCAAATATTGAATACTTTACCACGTTTTGCTCAACTAATTATTTTCCTATTTATTTCAGCGAACGACCGTAAACTCGAAAAGTTTACTCAACGGTATACATCGAATACTGATTCCCCTCGCGTACCATCACTCAACGGAAGCCAATCAACACTGCATGAGACACAAGCTTCAATCTAGTTGACTTCACCCTAGTCAATACTACCCCACAGAAATTCAATATCCACGACAAAGAACTCAGCCGGTCGTCTTCAGCTACCGGTCCGCCATCAATTTCGAACTCACTTAAATTCGCATGTCCGACACCAGCCTACCCCACATTGATGCTCGGACCCTTCATTGATTGTACTTCAGTTGATCCTATCTAGTCAAATGGAAACTCTTTTTCACCAGATCGATCATGAAGTTGGGCCTGTTGGCCTTTGTTGCCAAATAAATATATTATTATTATAAGAATTCCGATTAATGTCCGGATAGGCCACTTTTTACAGAACCGTTATTTAGTTCATCCAGGATAGAACATTCTAGAATTCCAGGTTCCTCGGGCGAAAAGCGCTACTTCCACTGAGCTCATTCAAGCACAGGAAAATAAAATAATACAGAAGAGCAACTTTATAATGCTTATTATACATAAATGTTGTTCCATTTGTGATTTTATCAATTTAAAACAAAACACATATGAACAAGAATCTATATAAAAATAATTAGATTACTGAATGAAAACATTCAATATAAATGAATGCGTTCACGTTCTATTTCATACTCTAGAGTTTGTTATTTTAATCGAGGAATCATAGTTTGCGGTCTCACTCGTTTATGTATTCCTAACTTTGAATTCAGTCTATTCAGAATAAGCATTATCAACATAGAAACTAAACAAAAATAAAAATGGGATAATTGAATTTCAGAACTTTTTAGTACTCATGATTATTAACAGGAGATAATGTAAATACATTTCTAACATGAAGAAATGCTTTAACTATTAATATTTTTCATTTTAATCTAAATAATATAATAGGCAGTAGTTTGGACAACTTGACCGCATCAATGAATGAACTAAAGCTTTAATCATCCTAACATGGGATCATTTCAATGACGAGATAATTTTCCTTACAATATGCACCGCATGCTTATAAATTAATGAATATTGAATCAAATAAGGAATTCTTAGACCTGAGATAAGTTAAATATTATGGTGACAAACGTGATCCTAAACACCTTAAACGATTCCAGCGTAACGAAGAAACGTATATATCGTTTAAGAGTATAATTAAAACTGTGTACGACCAACAAGCTAATATGTATAGCTCTACTTAAGCATTACACTTATAAGCAATATTCCTGAAGCATAATAAAGGAAAATTCATTGACAATCAAGAATATTTACCGTCATTGGCTCCTGGCACACGAAAATATGCGATCACCTTGTTATTCAGACCAGTGTCCCAGCGAACTATCACATTGTCTAAACTAATGGATTCTTTCACAGATTTAATGTAATATGCTTCCAAACGTATAAGTGGAGAGAAAACGTCTTTGTACTCCTGTGCGGAAGCATACCGTATTTGAACTGGATTTGCTTCTTTGTCGATTCCAGGTTTTTCTAAATCTTCTGCCGCTGCTCCAGGATCCACCTTCCACATTTCCTCCAATAAATTCATCTTTTGGGCTGAAATTTGCCTAGATTTAGCCTGGTCTTCTTCTGTAGGAACTTTGACGAGCCAAGGGAGAAATCTTCGTTCTTGAATAAGTGGTTGCCACTGACTTGGGTCCCAGTACATATTTTTATTATGATTGGCACAAGGATTACGGCATAATAATACCACAACAGATTCAGACTTCGCCGGTACAAATCCAAGTTGAAAAACATTTTTTGAACCGCAAACATAACACTCTAGTAGAATGTCTTGAAGCGGCCCATTCTTATGTAGTGACACTTCCTTTGCACGAGCTCGAACGAGATGATTAATAATGTGGCTAAAAATAATACATAATATGATTACCTGCCCGACGTATTTCCTTGACCGTTACAGAACCATTTCTTGGTAGTTGTGCAATACACAACACACGCCGGATCATGAATACCGCAATAGGCACACGCATGTTCGGGTAAGCCAACATTGGAGAAGTCATCAATCCCGTTATCAGTTTTTTCTTCAATATTCAAATCGCGATCTAAATCAGCAACATCCTTTGATTTATTTTCCGTCTGAAATGAGACAATCGAGCATACCTCATTAGGCTTCTCTAATTGCGATGCCTGAGTTTGTGATTGCGATGGGAAAACCAAATTTATTAAGTCAAAATCGACTCCCTGAGTATCACCACCAATAAGTTCGTTTTCTTCTGGATCAAAAAATGTTAATGCCTGTGAGCTCGGACCATAACATTCCAAAGAATCCATGTGTTAGGAAAGCATACAAGTAAGGCGCGACGAATTAAAGTAGATAGACTCAAACAAAAACAAAATAGTAGGCAAAATTCACCGTTCAACACTCATAAAATATAAATATAAATATTAGCGTTGCGTTCCAGGTAAACAAAATAAATAAACAAACAAATACAAAAATATGAAAAGTTGGCTTTGAAAGGAGCTGATGATAAGATTAATTGAACCCTCCGAGCTTAAATCTGACTTTGTGATGTTTACTTTTTTTAGACTAGTGTTTACAAAATTTTAATGAAGCAAAGTAGTACTAATGAAGAGGATACTGTTTACTGATTTGTTTATTAAACAAACAAGTTTCTAAACTAAGTATACGCAGTTTATTTAGTAAACAAACTATTACGAAATAGGAGTGAGCTATTGAAAAATATTGTTTGTGCATGACGTGCGTTATCTCTCTGTTGATTTTTAGCAGTCCTTATGTTTCTTTTGTCAATTTTACGATTTTTGATCCTCACAGTATATAACGATGAAAACGAGTTTCCGTTCTCATTTTTACATTTTAGGATCGTGCTGAAACATGATCTCATATTCGCCTCATGTCTTCATTTGCAGAAAGTTCCACGGTTGCAATTAATGAGACTATGAGCATGCCCACTTTGATACAATAAATCATATTTGAATATAATGAATATCAACATTAAGTGTGAGGGTAGAAAGTAGTTGACCGAATAACGTAAGAAATTTAGCTTAAGAGAAGATACAGAGAAAATTATTTGTTCTGGATTTGGTGATCATTCCATTCATATTGGATATTCGAATCTGGTATGACAGGGTTCTCTTATAGTTGTGACCGAAATGTCTATGCAAAAGATGACCACCGTGCCAAGATCCAATACGCGGAATGTTATAAAAAAGATGAAGATCAAACCAGTCTTAATCATATGAAAAGCTATATAAATCTCATCACGTACAAGTCAGACTAAAACTATGATTTGATTGACGACGCAAAAATATTTTTACAAAGAAGAATTTCCGAGCGCTTCGATAGAAGATACGCGCACTAATGTAATCCGTAAGATTGGTATATTTTGGATAGAAGCAGATTTAGTGGACGTTACTGGCTACCACAGCAACAAGTTCATCGTAACGGATTGCCTAAGTGGTTTAAAATTGTTCATAGACACAGATGCCGATGTGAGCAAAGCTCGATCCGATGTGATGGAAATAGATTGCCCTAGATTCGAATACTAACTATGGGCCGCCAACGGAAGTCCAATAATGGTCAAAGAACTGTCAATGACATTGGGTCAGAAAATTTCGTTCACGTAGAATTTTATGGTCGTAAGATAAAAAAAACCCGGACTATTGGACAAGACAAGGGGATAGTGACTTATACGGAGACTTCAGTTGTTAGATCAGTTCAACTACCTAGACCCGTCGTGCAGATGACTTGGCGGAGAATATCGAGAAACATCTGACCGCGTTTCTACCGTTCAAAAGTAAGTTCAATGGGCTGAAGTGAGAATATGACACAAAATTGAGTTGGTGATACAAATATTTTGTTCACCTAGGGCTTAACCGTTAGCGCAACATAAACAACAAATCTTAATCGTAGAATTACAGCGATTAAAGTAAGAAGCAAATTGTAGGCACTCAAATTCCAACATTTCGTCTCCAGTAGTTGTAGTTAATAAGTCTGGAACCCGGGTAATAAGTGTCTGTGGTAATTACGACTTTTGAACTTAGTTACGAAATGAGATTCGTATACTTTAACAAACAAGTGTACTGTAGTCAGGGATATAATGAGGTGTGAGGTTTACATTACGTTTGATCTAGAGAAAGCTTACTATCAAGTACCTATGGAGGCGGAGAAGACACCACCCACCGCAATGCGATTCTCTAGAAGTAGATCACATGAGTTCTTATGTATGCCATTTGGATTGAAGTATGCAAGTCATATATTCCAGCGTCTGGCAGAGGACGTTCTTCATGACTGTCGATTTTATAGTGTGTATATAGATGACACTATCAAATGTAGTCAATCTATGGAGGAAATTTGGGTGCACATGGTCGCCGTTTTATCAAAGTTGGAACATGATGGATTGGTTGTCAGGCTAAATTAGAGCAAGAGTGGTTGCTTGACAGTAAAATTTCATGGTCGTTCCATTTAAAAGATAATTAAACCATTAAAAGATAAGGTCAAAGCGATCAGAAATGTGCCGGAACGCTGAACTGTTCGCCAACTGCGTAGGTTTTTGAGGATGATAAGCTATAAATGTCGTTTCATTCCAGGTGTAGATAGAATTTTAGGATCGGCAACTCGACATTTGGTTCGTGAAAGGAGCACATTCAAGAATCCTGACCTATTAATATTAGCCCAGATGACAAAATAAATTCCAAAAGGCCAAAACCTTTTAACTCAAATAACCACATTAACACCTGTGGTCCACAATATACCGTTGAGTTTGGCATAGATACAGTCGATGTAGCCTTTGAGGCAGAGCTACATCAGAGAATTAATGGTATCGTTAAGCCAAAAAAGTACAAATTGGGAAACTTCACGCTTGGGAAGGAATTACTTGCGCTTAATGCCCCAGTGTTACATTTAGAGCACTTCTTGGATGGACATCAGCTCACAGTATTGACTGATTATAAATATCATTGGTAAAACCATAAAGCTTAATAATTCTTGGCGGGTGGAATCACAAATAAACCAACTCGCAGAATTTGCAAATTTGGAAACTAAGATCCTTAACGGTCGAGTTTGCAAATTCGCTGATGATTTAAAAATAATCTTCCCAATTGATCCAAAGAATGTCGAATTCTCCAAAAATAATGTGACATTAGATTTGTATGATTTGAGTAAATATTTGATCACACTAGGGCTGAGAATAAACAATAAAAAGACGAAAGCTTTAAAAATAGGGAACAGAACAAACTTTCATTATGTTTATTTTCATGATGCTGTTATTAATGATGTGTTTGAGATTAAACTTATGCAAGAAATTAAGGATTTAGGCATAACTATTCAATGTACAGCTTCTGCTGAGAGACATATTGAAAGTATAGTAGGCAGTGCCAAGAAAAGATGGGCACTAATAAATCGAAATATCTTATCAAATGATATAAAACTTCAAATGTATATAATATGGATTAGACCAATACTAGAATATGCTGTCGCTACTTGGAATCCATTAAAAAAGGGTTTGTCTAATAAGATAGAAGCTGTACAAAGAAAGGTTGTGAAACATATTAGTCCTATTTCTTGCACTATATACGCCTCTAGATTACAGTTTGTGTCATTGCAATCTCTGTGGTTTCGGAGGATGTGTTATTGTATAAAAGTTTTCCATTTGAACCAGTGGACTGGTGCCTATATGACTCCGATAAGAAAGAGTCATGAAGTTGGAACTAGATCTGGACATTTGGCAATATCTCCTCCTTTGGTGGGGAATGTAGCGAGCAAGTTATTCTCTTTCTCGAAAATCTACAAAATTTATAACCTATTACCCAAGGGGCTTAGAGAAATGCCTCCATCTAAGATGTCTTTTAAAACTTTATCTACTGAACTTGAAAAAGTCTGCAATCCTGCTGATATTTTTTATTTTTTGATTATGATAATACTTTCTCATGGTTGAATAAAAGACAAGGATAATTATTATCGGAAACAGATTTTCTTGAGATTTTTATTTCCAAGTTTTGTATTATTATAATTGAAATGTTATGCACTATTTCTTCAAATTAGTTAACATTACATACAATCAATTGCTAGTCATGGTTCTCAATTTTGCATAATGTTACACTCGAATTATACCTTAATTGTTCCTAATTTGATGATGTATATATTATTCTTTTCAGTCGAACTTTCTGATATTGATATATTGTATTGTACAACTAGTGAGATATACCTATCTACATGATATTAATTGCACAATTATTGTGATGTGATAATTTTTTATTATATATTGTACAATTTCTAATTTTATTATTTGATGGAATATGTGTGGTTTGAATCCAAATAAGATATTCTATTCTAAGATATTCTATTTCACCTTTTGTCATATTTAGGGAAAAGAGAATTTAATGATAGACACTCTCAGTAGGCAACACGAATCAGGCGTAGGTTTGATTCAGTCGGAGCCACTAGTCTGTTCTATTTCATTTTGAATGATTTTGTCTATCAGTTGATGAAAGTACAGATTGTTGAATCTTTAGTAGCTGTGTTTGCTAAAATGTCAGTGTACACACACCAAAATGGTGGAGATAAGTGGTTACTGTGTGAAATCTACAAGAGCCAACGGTGGTCCTATGCACCTTTATAATTAATGTATAAAGTGATTCAACAGATGCATACATTTTTTTACCCTTCTATTAAGGCAATCATCAGATTGGTCATTGATAGAGATGTAAAGCCAAATATGCCGAAAGATATAAAGGCTTCAGTAAGGAAATTTGACCGTTGTTAAACTTGTAAAGTTTGATGACAAACTAGGAATCCTTAAGGATATGAGAATTAAAGGAATTTTACTTGTGTTCTTACATAATTGGGTGTCTACGATATAGTCACGACTAAAGGAAAACCTATTGATCGTGGTAGTCAGTTTATTTCGAAGTATATATATATATATATATATATATATATATATATATATATAAAATAAAGCAGAAGAAAGGCCTTTCAGAGCGATGTGGCTTACAATTCACAAAGACAAACAAACAACAATTAATATACAAGTTTGTATTAGGTGTTGCGAACCTAGTAACAAATTAGTTCAGTTGTGAACTATAGCATAAATTTATATCAATCATATTGGTACCATGTTCCGACTCGGAAACCATAGTGTTAGTACCAAGTACCTTTTCGGTACAATTATGTTGGTATCGGTTACTAACACAATAGCCATAGTGTTAGTATCCTTTACAGACTCGGTATATATATTATATAGTGTGAGTTAGCGTTGAAGTCGCATTGTCGTAGACTATACGATGTTAGCTTCACTATTGCAGGTTTACACATTCATTAACAAAACATCAAAATGAAGTTCTCTCTCTTGGACCGAAATACTGCATAACAAAAACTAGAATAAACGAACGTGAAGAAATGCATATGCAGGCATCAATGGAATGCTTCTTTGAAGATGCCACAAAACACAAATCAAATGAAAAATACGACATCTCGCTCTTTAAATCGGACCTCCGAAGTGCGTATGGCCAATATATGCGCACATTCAAAGGCAATAAACTGGTCACCAAAAGGCATCTAGAAGAACTGAATGAGCTACAACGAAACAAACAAGTCAGACTCATGAAGCCAGACAAAGGGACAGGCGTAGTGTTAATGAACTATACGGATTATAGTCAGGCGATGTTACAAATTCTGAATGACAAATCAAAATTTAAACGCGAAGAGGTACAACGCGACACTACGGCAAAATTAGAAAATTCCATAACGAAGATTCTAAACCGAATTATTTCGAAGGTCGAGGCTAAACAAGAAATCAACATAGAGCACAAAAATGCTTTTATTACAGAATGCAAACACGCCAAGCCCGTAGGTTCAACGCAACCGATATTATATGGGTTGCCCAAGGTTCACAAAATGACCAACAATGAAGAACTTCCGCCTTTCAGGCCCATTTTATCTATGATAAATTCCCCACAGCACAAGGCAGCCAGACTATTATGCCGGATTATAAAGCCTATCATGAAAGGAAGAATAGACCACGTTGTACAAGATAGCTTTCAATTCGTAGAAAAAATTCGCGACCTAAATTTGAAAGAGAGGAAAATGGTGTCTCTCGATATAAAGTCACTCTTTACTAGCATTCCAGTAAATAAAACTATAAATATCCTATGTGAATATATACGATCATCAGGAGCGGAAACAATGATAGAAGTGGACGACATGAGAGAACTACTTCTATTATGCACATCCAACGTACAATTCGTATTCCAAGGAGTCTTCTACAGACAAATTGACGGCATAGGTATGGGTAGTCCTCTTGGACCAGTATTGGCAGACATATACATGCACCATTTAGAAACAACTGGTTTGAAACCATTTATCAATGGAGCTCATTTTTACGTGCGCTACGTTGACGATACTTTCATGGTCGTTGAACAGAATGAAGATACAAATTCACTGCTACATCACATAAACAAGGTAGACCAGGCAATCCAGTTTACAATAGAAGAAGAAAAAACGGATATTTATCCTTCCTAGATGTAGGAATAACGAGAGATGAAGAAGGTACTCTCTCAAGGTCAGTTCACAAGAAATCAAGCTGGACTGGACAATATGTCCATTATATGAGTAGTGTGCCAAGGGCGTACAAAAGAAACCTAATAATGAATTTGGGCACACGAATACGCAGGATTTGTTCACCGGGCAACATTGAAGTAGAGCTAAATTTGCTTCGCGAAGCGTTGAGAAATAATGGATATCCGGCCTGGTTCATCGGAATACAACTTGAGGCAACGTACCGTGGCCAATTTTGAAGAAAATCAAATTTCAGATAGTAACGCTTAGTGTTCCCTATGGAGGTGATCTTCCAGCGGAAATCTTCAAACGAAAAGTAATTCGAGCGACAAAAGCACAGTTTCCATCAATACAGGTGAGAGTGGTGTTCAACACAACAAAACTGATGCGCACGAATGAAAAAGATAGCCTCTCTGTGACGTCAACACCTTTGTCTGTATACAAATTTCAATGTACCTGCAACGCTCAGTACATCGGCAGATCAAAAAAGAGGCTCGAAACTAGAATAAATCAGCATCTCCCTCAAAAACTATTAAAGAGGGGTGCAGCTCCTGCACAAAAATCAGCAATTTGCGAACATGTACTACTCACAGGTCATGCTGTTAGTAGTAACAATTTTTCAGTTCTCTACAAGGCAAAAACAGAGAAAATGCTTCTAGCTTTTGAAGCTATTGCAATTAATAAGCTGAAGCCCTGCTTAAACGTGCAGAAAATAATTCAAAAAGAAATTAAATTGGACTGGAACAAAGACATGACTGACATGCCTTTAAAAATAACCAACCGCTTCGCAAAATGCGACACATACATCAATTACGGACGCAATTACAATGAAAGCGATGACACACCAAATGACGTTACGCAAAAGGAGTGGTCTAAATTGCACAAAAGTAGTGGTCTAAATTGCGCAAAACAAAGGCTAGCATAACGAAGAGGAGATTGGTTACAACACATGTACAGTGGGATTGGATGAACGAATATACTAACGAATCCAGAATAATGGCTGTAGATACTGGTAGAAATAAGATTTATTAATAAATGTTATTCCATGGAGTACGTTGTTTTGTTCTTACATTTTAAAAAATGGTGAAATTAGAAACTATCAATTTATTGAAATACCGTGGTCACCCTATTCCACGTAAAACAATCAATGCATATATATCCTATTCGTGTAGATATGGTGAATGTGTGGAACGTGTGATGTATTATAAAAATTGTCTATGTGAGGAAACAATCCCAACTTACGTGATTAAGCGTTGGAAAAGTACCAATCAGCATCAATCAGAGAATATTCATCGGCGCATTCTTGAAAATGTCATCGAAGAAGAAGAAGCAAAAGCGGATAGCTACAAACTTAAATGTCTATCTATAGAGTCTAAACTGCAGATGTTAGAAGATGAAATTCGAATTAATTTTTTAAAAGAGATAGCATGGATTACAGAAGGTGCGAGGAAGAGAGAGATTAAAAAACTAGCGCGGAATGCAGTGCAATGTTCTAAGCTCAAAAAGTTTCCTGAGAATCCAGGCAAATTTATTTTTAATTACACCGACATAAATCTAACAAAACATCAAAATGAAGTTCTCTCTCTTGGACCGAAATACTGCATAACAAAAACTAGAATAAACGAACGTGAAGAAATGCATATGCAGGCATCAATGGAATGCTTCTTTGAAGATGCCACAAAACACAAATCAAATGAAAAATACGACATCTCGCTCTTTAAATCGGACCTCCGAAGTGCGTATGGCCAATATATGCGCACATTCAAAGGCAATAAACTGGTCACCAAAAGGCATCTAGAAGAACTGAATGAGCTACAACGAAACAAACAAGTCAGACTCATGAAGCCAGACAAAGGGACAGGCGTAGTGTTAATGAACTATACGGACTATAGTCAGGCGATGTTACAAATTCTGAATGACAAATCAAAATTTAAACGCGAAGAGGTACAACGCGACACTACGGCAAAATTAGAAAATTCCATAACGAAGATTCTAAACCGAATTATTTCGAAGGTCGAGGCTAAACAAGAAATCAACATAGAGCACAAAAATGCTTTTATTACAGAATGCAAACACGCCAAGCCCGTAGGTTCAACGCAACCGATATTATATGGGTTGCCCAAGGTTCACAAAATGACCAACAATGAAGAACTTCCGCCTTTCAGGCCCATTTTATCTATGATAAATTCCCCACAGCACAAGGCAGCCAGACTATTATGCCGGATTATAAAGCCTATCATGAAAGGAAGAATAGACCACGTTGTACAAGATAGCTTTCAATTCGTAGAAAAAATTCGCGACCTAAATTTGAAAGAGAGGAAAATGGTGTCTCTCGATATAAAGTCACTCTTTACTAGCATTCCAGTAAATAAAACTATAAATATCCTATGTGAATATATACGATCATCAGGAGCGGAAACAATGATAGAAGTGGACGACATGAGAGAACTACTTCTATTATGCACATCCAACGTACAATTCGTATTCCAAGGAGTCTTCTACAGACAAATTGACGGCATAGGTATGGGTAGTCCTCTTGGACCAGTATTGGCAGACATATACATGCACCATTTAGAAACAACTGGTTTGAAACCATTTATCAATGGAGCTCATTTTTACGTGCGCTACGTTGACGATACTTTCATGGTCGTTGAACAGAATGAAGATACAAATTCACTGCTACATCACATAAACAAGGTAGACCAGGCAATCCAGTTTACAATAGAAGAAGAAAAAAACGGATATTTATCCTTCCTAGATGTAGGAATAACGAGAGATGAAGAAGGTACTCTCTCAAGGTCAGTTCACAAGAAATCAAGCTGGACTGGACAATATGTCCATTATATGAGTAGTGTGCCAAGGGCGTACAAAAGAAACCTAATAATGAATTTGGGCACACGAATACGCAGGATTTGTTCACCGGGCAACATTGAAGTAGAGCTAAATTTGCTTCGCGAAGCGTTGAGAAATAATGGATATCCGGCCTGGTTCATCGAATACAACTTGAGGCAACGCAACAAAATCGTGGCCAATTTGGAAGAAAATCAAACTCCCCAGATAGTAACGCTTAGTGTTCCCTTTGGAGGTGATCTTCCAGCGGAAATCTTCAAACGAAAAGTAATTCGAGCGACAAAAGCACAGTTTCCATCAATACAGGTGAGAGTGGTGTTCAACACAACAAAACTGATGCGCACGAATGAAAAAGATAGCCTCTCTGTGACGTCAACACCTTTGTCTGTATACAAATTTCAATGTACCTGCAACGCTCAGTACATCGGCAGATCAAAAAAGAGGCTCGAAACTAGAATAAATCAGCATCTCCCTCAAAAACTATTAAAGAGGGGTGCAGCTCCTGCACAAAAATCAGCAATTTGCGAACATGTACTACTCACAGGTCATGCTGTTAGTAGTAACAAATTTTCAGTTCTCTACAAGGCAAAAACAGAGAAAATGCTTCTAGCTTTTGAAGCTATTGCAATTAATAAGCTGAAGCCCTGCTTAAACGTGCAGAAAATAATTCAAAAAGAAATTAAATTGGACTGGAACAAAGACATAACTGACATGCCTTTGAAAATAGCCAACGCTTCGCAAAATACGACACATACATCAATTACGGACGCAATTACAATGAAAGCGATGACACACCAAATGACGTTACGCAAAAGGAGTGGTCTAAATTGCACAAAAGTAGTGGTCTAAATTGCGCAAAACAAAGGCTAGAATAACGAAGAGGAGATTGGTTACAACACATGTACAGTGGGATTGAATGAACGAATATACTAACGAATCCAGAATAATGGCTGTAGATACTGGTAGAAATAAGATTTATTAATAAATGTTATTCCATGGAGTACGTTGTTTTGTTCTTACATTTTAAAAATGGTGAAATTAGAAACTATCAATATATATATATATATATATATATATATATATATATATATATATATATATATATATATAACTTGGAAGGATATGCAAACTCACTTCAGGTAAAATTAGTTACTCAGTTTTCAAGGTATTCATTTCTAGAGAAAGTGTCACTGTAGCAATTAGTGTACCGATGAGCATACTAATTATGTTGTAATAAATAATTTTTACTAAATCTTTTTTTAATATAATGGATACCAGTAGGAAGTATGAACATAAAGAGTAGTTGACTAAGGGGCTTAAGAAATTTAGCTTAAGGGAAAATATTGAGGATTTTGATTGTTCAGAGGACAAATTACGATTGCCGGGGAAGCGAATCGCGGGACAGTGTTCAATTGCCACGCGAGTGGTGCATTTCTCATCGTCATTATGCCGAGCTTGGATAATGTCAAAGTGAAAGATACAACTTTCCACAGATGAGTAGTCCTCGATGGAACGCTAGATTTTGTCCTGTAGTTAGGCGTAACTTCTAGACATTTGGATCGTGAAAGTAGTACGATATAAAATTCTGGCCCATTCATTTTTTCCAGGATGGCAGAAAGAAATTCCAGAGGGAAAAGTATCTGTTGAGCGAAATAACCACATTAGTACCTGTGGACTGGACCAAGTCGTTTGAGCTGGTGACAGATGCTTTCGATATAGTCATAGGAATGTGTTACATCAGAAGGAAAATGGTATTGCCAAGCCGATAGGATTTTATAGTAGGAAACTCCATGATTGTAGAAAGCGATATGACACTTTCGGGAATGAGTTACTTGCGATTTATGCTGCCATACTGCATTTCCAGCACTGCTAGGATAAACACCAGCTCACGGTATTAACTGATCATAAGCCATTGATAATTATCATTGGTAAAACCAACAGGCTTAATTATTCTCGGTGGGTGAATTCATAAATAACCCGACTAGAAGAAATCTGAAACACCATTTCTTATTTTTCTGGAAAAGAGAATTTGGTGGCGGACATTCTCTGCAGACAACACGTATCATGTATAAAATTAATCCGGTCGAAGCCACTCGTCGGCGCCGTTGCATTTTCAAATAATTTTTACCAGCAATTGGTGGAAGCGCAGATTGTTGATCTTTTAGTAGTTGTGTTGGCTAAGAAGTCAACGTACGCAAGCCAGGAGTTTGGAGATAATTGGTTACCGTGTGAAATCGTCAGGATCCAAACTAGATCGTATGAACCGTTGGTATTAAGGTATAAAGTAATTCAACAGCTGCACGAATTTGGCCACCCTGTCAATAAGGCAATTATCGAGTTGTTCACTAATGAATATGTACAGCCAAAGATGTCGAAAGACATATGGGCTTGGATAAGGACATGTTTCTTTTGGCAAACTTGCAAAGTTTGGTGACATAATAAGACCGAAGTGAAAAAAAACGGCATACCAGCGGGTCGTTTGATGCATGTACACATCGATATTGTCGAAATGCCCGAAGTCTCGTGTCCGAGGTATCTTCTTTATTTTAGAATAGAATATCTTTATTTAGATTCAAACCACACATGTTCCATCAAATAATAATATTGGAAAATGTACAATATAAAAAAGATATCACATCACATAAATATGTGCAACTAGTCTCATGTAGATAATTAAATCTCAGTAGATTTACTGTATAATATATCAGCATCAGAAAGTGAGGCTGTAAAGAGTAATAGATTTGTCATCAAAAATAAGAAAAATTAAGGTATAATTTGTGTGTAACATTATGCACATAATGAGAACCATGACAAGCAATTGGTTGTATGTATTGTTGACTAACATGATGATATAATGCATAACATTTCAACTTTAATAATGCAAAATTTGGAGATAAAAATCTCAAGAAGTTATTTTGCTGATAACAATTATCTTTGTCTTTTATTTAACCATGAGAAAGTATTATCATAATACCAATTAAAATATCAGCAGGATTGTAGACTTGAATTCCATGGGTATTGAAGTTAGACACATATGTGCATAAAGACTCAGAGCCATTTGGATAGTTCAGATGCAGCGCAGACAACTAAAGGCTGCATTACGATGCACTGGAAGATCTAGTTGGAAACATGTTTTGGATATTATTTAACTTGCAATGCGAAACAGACACAGAGTACAGTTAGGAACATCCATAGCAAAGCATGTTTATAGCAAGTCATTGCGATTACCTGGAAATCGTTTAATAGACACTCTAAATTGTCTCGACTGAGTCTCTTGCTCAGTAGAACAATTTGTGGGAATACTGAGTGACGCAATGTGTTGTTTAGCCCTAACAAAGTCTAGAAGTTGAAGGTCTAAATGTTATGTATCTTCAGATTTAATGCTGATGTCACATGTATACATAACCGACGAGAACCAATGAAATTCCCTGATTCCGAATCTTCGATGAACAAACTAAAATTGGATATTTACGATTTGAGTCGACATTTAATGATCCTAGGATTAAAAGTTAATTAAAAAAGACAGGTGTTCAAAATTGTCTGTCGAAATGATATAAATTATATATCCCTCCATGCTTGATGATGTCGTCGAAATACGGTTAAGACAGGAGGTTATGGATCATGGTACGACTTTGCATTTTACGGATTCTGCTGAGAGGCATATTGATAAGGAAGTTGGCTGTGCTAAAAACGATGCGCGTTGATAAGAAGAAAGATGTCATCGATATTAATTCAATTACAATGGTATGTTATTTGGATAAAGCCTAGCAAATGCTATTTGGCAACCAATTAAAAATGCCTGTCTAATATGCGAGACACTGTACAAAAATAGTTGTGAATCGTATTTGCCTTTTGTCTTCTGGAGCCTATGAATCTAGGTTACAACATTTGGACTTATATACTTTATGGCCTAGAAGATTAATTAATTACATAAAAATATTCAACTTAAATCAATGTACATATGTGTATATTATTCTAATCAAGAACGTTAATGTTAAAGTGCCTAGATCGGGTTAATCTGCGATTACTCAACCTATTGTTGAAAAGCTTGCCTGTAAACTCTTTTTATTCTCCAAAATTTACCATGTATAATCAATTGCATAAAATAATACGTGGACAATCACCGTAAATAATTCCGTTTAAATTATTGAGTGCTGAAAATAAAAATCTCTATAAGTGTTTCGATCTTTTGCAGCTCGAATTTGACGATAAATGTAATTCGATTAGAATATATATATATATATATATATATTTATAAGCTCACTATATGTAATATATACTGAGACTGGCATAGGTGCCAAAAATATGGTTGTTGTGTCAGTACCTGATACTAGCACTATGGGTGCCGAGTTGGTACATGGTCTCAACATAATGGATTTCATGGTATGCTAAAGTTCACAAAAATTGAGAATACAACTTCTAGAAAACTGTTTCCCCATGAAATCTATACTCTCCGGTTATAAATTTTTGGTACTCGAGACAACATCATTTACCGCCTCGGCAAACAATGTTGGACTATGTACCTATTGGGCAACTATATTATTGTTATCAGGTTCTGAAACAAAAATCAGTTTTGGTATCATTTACCGGTTTGGTATATATGTAGCGCCACAAGTTAGGCCAGCCAGCACCGTCAACACAGTAATAACACCATTTTACAGGAAAGAATAGAATATTATTATTTGGGTTCAAACCAAACATGTTTATTCAAATATATAATAATATTACAAAATGTGCAATATATAAAGGGTATCATATCATATAAATATGTCCATTATGTCTTGTATAAATAAATAAATGTCAATAATATTTATATATGATTTTCAACATCTGAATATCCAGCATTAATATCACTGCATGCGTTATATTAATTTTTATACAATTAAAATGATAATAGCAAAAAATAATATTTTAAATTAATCGCATTTATAAAATAATTGATAATATGAATAATGATAGATTTATCATTTAAGTTTTCTTACCTGATAATTGGAAAGATTAAGGTAAAATTCGAATGTAATATTATGCATTAATGAAAAACACGACTAGAATTTTTTTTAATTTTGACTAATATGATGATAATGTAGGAGGTTTTGTAGTTATTGTAAGAGGTTTTGCGGGGTAGCTGTCTATTTAGTGATGCTATACCATTCCTACATATGCCTGGTAGCTGATATTGAGATCCGTGCTTATGATTAGTCCCCGACCTTTTTCCGAAGGGTGATGTGAGAAGGCTAAGTCGAATCATCATACATTTATTGAATATAATGTTGCAAAGTAAATTAAAATAGACTGTTTATCCAAGTAGACCGTGCTCTAGACGGCAACAAAATAATATATTGTCAACAAAATTAACTGTCTCGTATAAAAGTAGTCACAATATAAACAATAAATAAATCCGAAATGTCTCGGCAGAAATAACATTTTCACATGAGTGAGAAGTGGTGCAAAATATATAAATCCAGAACGTCTTGGCTGAATCAGTAATAAATTTATGTAGATGATTGAAAAAGAGAAGAAGACATAAATCCAGAATGCCTTAGCAGAGTTGTTGATACACATACAATATATAAATCCTGGCTTTGATCAGTCACATAAATCCACTGCATGTTACCGGCGTATTGCGCGCGGGTGTCTTTTTATTATTAAACAAAACCCTATTAATTACAATTAAATTTGCAGTTCAAGAAATCTCAATTAAAAATAGGCCAACAACATAAATTCTAATTGATCTAGTATTAGTAGTTCTATTATCTTCCAAAATGAAGAGATAATAGAAATTAATCTATATTCATTGGCATATATAGGCTTACTTACCTTAGACAATGGTTTATCTACGATCGTTAGAATATAGATTGATATTTTTCCATCTTTCAAAATTCTGTTTATAAAAATGTAGAGCGCATTCATAAAAGTTCAAGGTAATTGAAGTGGGTAATCAATCGATAAACCAAGGGGATTTATTGTTTTTCAGATTTTACTTTTAACATTAATTGTATCAATACATAACTGTCAATAACAAATCCTGATCCCTGGTTACCATAAAGATCAGTTAGATCCATAATAATGCTTTCATTCTGTGATAAAACAATCCATCACTTATTTAAAATATAATCAGTTTATAATCTAATAGCATTTTTGGTGTTGATCACATTTTACGATGATAACCAATTGTCAATCATGTTAACAATAATTAAAACAAGCGTAAACGACTGTCCTAGAATAGAGACCTAATGTGCCAAAATGAGCAGTGTTAAAAATCTAACATTACGTTCATCAATAAACTGAAAATAGTATTTTGTACATACAAGAAAGTGGCTAAACTATAGTCGTGCTACAAAAAAACTGCCAAACTGAAAATAGTGTTCTATACATATAAGAATAAAATGACTGGTAAAGTGAAATTAGTGTTTTGCGCATTTAAGAATAAAATTACTCTGAACATAGCCATGGCATATATAATACAGATTCTTATTTGGCTTTGAAATCGCGTTGCTGATAATTTTATATGAAGTTAGCTTCACTACTACAGGTTTTGCACATTGGTACAGGAGTTTGTATTGTCCTATCGTCCCGCATTCCTCACACAAAAATATGGTGTGAATATGGCATATAACCGGCTTCTACTGATGAGTCGCCAGTAAGCACGAAACGAATGTGCATATGAGATTATACCTTCCATTGATACTGATTTTTTATTCTCCTTGTCACATTTGAACTAATTTATTACTAGGAGCACGACACACAATACACAATTTCATGTATATAAGTTCTCTGCAATAAACATGATCTAACTGTTATATATTTGGTGTATTGATGAATTGGATTGATGACTTATATAACTCATGACACATGTGTAGCGAATATGAAAGTAATTCGACAACGGAAGGTTCGTGTGGAACTTGTGAACAATAGGGATTACTCTTATATGGCGACTAAAGCTCAAGGGTAGGAGATTGGAATGTATGAGTCGTTCTCGATTAACCTGATCAAGAAAGGACACACTTTTCAGAAAGCGAGAGGCAATCAGTGTTAGGGAATATGAGGATGTCAACGTGAGGAGAAAGTAAAACTAACTGGCGTAGAATAAGATAGAAAGGACTTCAGCTTTGAATAGAATAAGTTTCAGGATAGGGTTCTGTGTCTTGGATCTTATTAAACGAGCCAATTTGCCGAACTTGAATGTAACTTGGTTGAAGTGTAGCGAGAATTCCAGTGACTTTGAGAATGTGAAACCTAAGTGTTTGACATTAACGATGATAATTATCTCTAGAGTGAGGTTGAAAGACATCAAACGGTCGGGGCCAAGCTTCATTAACCAAATTGCATGTGGGTGAAGCTTGATGTCAATTTGACAATGTTGGGTTTGCTATAAGGATAGCAGCTTGGAGGTTGGTGATACAAGGGAGCCATAGCTTCCAGGTCAGCTAAATATTATTGCTATATCATAAGTATAATTCAAAAGTTGGAAATGAGTACCCCAAACCCGAATCTGTGTAAGCGCAAGATTAAAAAGCAAAGGGTCGAATACTGATCCCTGCAGAACGTCCGAACTGATAGAGATTGATACAAAGTGACCATTGCCGATCCTTACTGACATCGATTGATTTAGGAGATAGTAATGGATAAACCTAACGACACGACTGGAAATATCATAAGGTAATCCTTATCATCATCATCGTCATGCAAATCTTCAAGATAATATGCCAACCAAGACTGATGAGCAAGATCTGACCAGATGCCAATCGTCACAATTTCCTTCAGCAGCCGCAACTTGCCCTTCGCGTTTGGCACGCTTGCTCTCATTACGTCAAACACATTTAAAATAAGTTACTTTGCAGTTAGACTAAACTCGAGGCTTTACATGAAGCGGGATGATGGCCATCCCTTTTAGAGCCGGAAAAGTTCATGTTACAATTCCTGGGCTGACTAGCTTGTGACCGCCGGTCGTCAGGCCAGATTTTCTATTGCTACGGGCCACATAACATTTGCAACTGCTGTTAAAATGTTTCCGATACCAATATATTAGATTTGATTTAACCCGTATATCAAAGAGAATAGGCAACCAATGGGAAGTGAATACGTGGGTAAGGCACCAAGCTAGTCTGGAATTCAATTAGATTAACGTTAATGGCACCTTAAAATCATAACGATGTTGTAAAAGAGATGACGATCTGACCGATAAGACTATTAATAAGGTAATAGAGCGGATTCAATCGATGAGAAAGAGATGGAGATGAAGGAATAGTAATGAATTAAGATTATAACTAGATTAGTAAAATTGGGGCGCCCGGTGACAAATCCGTGTTGATCATCAAAAAGATTGGATCTGGTTCTCAATTTAATGAAAGGAGTAATTTCATTACAGAGAATTCTTTCCAGAAATTTATTAAATGATGGGATGATAGAGATGATGCGAATGCAATGAAATGAGGAAATCGATAAAGTGCCGCTTTTCGGAATAAGGAAAATCGTCTACTTCATCCATTCCAGGGATAAAGTAGTGTTTAGGAGACACATGTAAAAGAGGTCAGCAAGCAGAGAGAAAAAGTTCCTATCCACGCAAACAAACATGCCAACAGGAACTTCATACTAGTCAAATTGGTCTTTGGATTTCATGTCCTTAATGAATTCGACGACTATGGCCGTAGAGATCTCAAATCCATTCAGATTCTCGGAGTCATCTTTATTAATCGATTCTTTCGAAATATATGATGCAGAATAGCATTCTGAGAGGTAGCTTAGATATTTATCTTCAAAGTTGTCTGTAGAGCCAGTGAAGTTATTGTATAATTCTTTAGATTTATGGAACAACATGGTTTTAATAATTGCGTATTTCCGACGAGATTTGGGGCAGACCGAATGCATCTTTCGACACTAAGCACTTCTTTGTTTATCATTATTCGAAAAAGTTCATCGATACATCATAGTGAATAAGCGTGGGATTATAAGGAATTCCGTTATCTTGATTGCCGGTCTAAATTATCACGCGCCTTAATATAAGTGTATTTAGCCCACCTGAGGTCCATATTTGCTGGATAGAGATGAAGGAGACCAAGTTAAATGGCAATGTATCATGGACCTGAGAAAAACAGGAAGATATGATGTCGGGTGTGACTATTCCATTCCAGGTTATGACATTGCAAAGTGAACTGAATGCATCCTAATTAATTCTTTTATGTAGAGATTACAATCAAATTGTTTGATGCCGCGTGTTAGGAAGTACACAAAGGGATGTATAAATTTTTGGCAAAATTCCGGAGCAGCGAGTAGTTTTATGAGGCTAAATTATCCAATTTGGTGTTAGGGATATTGAGATCTCCCAAAAATGTACTTGTCAGACGGATGCGTGAAGAAGGTGGATAAAAGATTGGCTCCATGAATATCATCGTTGATGGAAAGATTAGAATATATTTTGTTTGCTGCATAAATACTTCTGTAAACGCCCCGGCTGCAAGTAAATGCCATGCGACATTACAAAAAGAAGACAAAGCCGAAAATTATCTGAGGACAGTGACTGTGGGTGAGTCTTATCAAGGTCGGATAATCAGAAATTAAACTATTAGTAACTTCGTCTACAGAAATGTTGCCAACAGGTAAAGCCGCAGGCCAACGGGTAAACTTATTAATCATAGTTAAAAGGTAGCTAAAACATTGAACCGTTGTCAAAGGCACTATGTAAATGTGGACGATGGCTAGGCGTGAAGCGGTTGGGAAATGTTCCAAATTAGAACGTGTGTGCTGTTTGATCTTATTTTTCTTGCAAATAGCGAACTCGAAGACCAATCGCTCAGACAAGACTACGGTTTTTATACTTTGGCAGGGTACTTACGACAATTGAAGTCGCGTTTCGAAGTATGCTAACCGATGGTTTATGATCTGTAAAAACAACAAATCTGCTGCTTTCAATGATGCTGATGAAGTGGCGTACTGCGTCGTGGATGGCGAGAAGTTCTCGACCGAAAGTGTCATATCTGGTTTCTACTGGTTGGAGGGTACGCGATTAAAAACTAAGAGGCTTCCAAAGTCCTTCGATCTCTAGTTCCAACGTGGCCCAAATAGAAAACTCAGAAGCATCGGTTGTGAGTAGACATGTTCGATAAAAATCTGGATGCGTAAGTATTGTAGCATTTGCTAACGAGTTTATGGCGAGACAGAGTTATTCTTCGTCTTCAGGCGACGAAGAAATGATGGAGTTTCCTCTAAGTCATTCGCGATTCCACAGGTGCCTACACAACGAATAAATTTTTCTTGATAGGTCGCGAAGTAATTTGCGATACTAGTTAAGACCACTCAAAATTTTCTGTAATTCACTTTAAGTCTTCGGTGACTTAATATCCTTGATCGAATTTGCCTTCAACGGCAAAGATTGAATACCTTGTGGCGGCGGATCTGAGTAGGTCAGCTGGAATTGGCAGTATGTACAAATCAGACTGTGTGCAAGAATTGAGAATACGATAATCCCCGGACACCCTGAATGTTTCTGGTTCACTCTTTGGCACTACTACAACAGGCGATGCAAATGGTGAACTGGATCGTGCACAGATGCCTTGTTGACGTAGCATGGCGAATTCTTGCTCGGCGGCCTTATGTTTGTGTGGTGCCAATGGACGTGCTCTGGGAGGACGAGGAAGTGGATTTGTATAAGATGATACGATGAGCTGTGATGGCATGCTTCCACTTGAGATCGGGCATAAAAGGCAGATAGTTCGGAAATTCTCTTCATGTCGCTTTAGAACATCGTCCAGTTGTGGTACATGCAGGAACTGGAGGAATTAGCTGGGATGAGACTGCTTTGGCGCGAGTCGTATGTTTAAGCGCTGATGATAGCAACTGATTGTCGGCAGTGCGTATCTCCAATGTTCTTGGACGAATAGTAAGGTCGAAGTGTTCGAGGAAGTCACGTCCAATGATGTTTCTTGTCGTATTGGCAATGATGAAAGGATAATTGAAACATCTTTTTGAGTTGGAGAACGAGATTGTGTGTAATCGTACCCCAAACGTTGCTATGTTGGAGCCATTGGCGCAGGTAAGACTGCTGGTGTTGACTGGGTGGGTAGGTTCGAAATAATTGTGGCGTAGTTAGCTTACATCTGATCCAGTGTCTATGAGAAATAATTAGCCAGAATTTGCGTCACGGATGAAAGAGGATGTTGATAGTGGCAACTGACGATGGGACTGGTTGCTGGCATTTGGGCGTTTGAAGCATGACTTGACTGGCGACGTCACTGTAAAGACAGTAGTTTGATTGCGCTCTACCGTGATAGCAACTTACTTCAAGCCATGAGACGTGGCGCGGACAACAATTTTCGAATGATCAGCCTCTACTGCCGTAGAGGAGGCTGACCCCAGCCGTTTTCCGAACCCTCCACGGGCGGATCATCTTGAGTTGACGAATGTGACCGCGCCCATTTGAACGTCGTGTCTGTGCACGGGAATGTGCAACTATTTCTGAGGCAATAGCGCGTGAAGTGGCCGTAGCTGCGGTGATTCGGACACCATTCCGCCGGTAGCTGTGGAACTGAGGCCTGGCCTCTGGACGTCGACCTCCTGGCGCTGTTTCGGGATGGTCGTCGACGCTAGTCACGCCTGCTCTGGTCGCGTCTATAATGGACGGCATCGAGTGAGACCGAATTTCGCCTGAGAGTGAGATTCTCGAACAGGCTGATGAGGCGCTCATTGGTGACATTTGTTCCGGCTGATGATGCGTTGGATTGGGATTCGGACAAACGTGAGGTGATGTAATCTTTCTCTGAGGCAGGTGAGCTGTAGTGGTGTTTCTTCCACCACTTGTCTAGACGTGCCGGCAGAACGTCGTCTTGAACTTCAACGGATTCGCGCAGGAAAGTAGCCATCTGTTGGATTGCCGGAGGGAGCTTCTGTATGAATAGTCGCATCAAGATTTCCTTGGGCAGGTTGAATTCCAAGGCTTTCTGCTCCATCTCTCTAAATAGCTCAGAAGGCTTGCCGCTACCTAGGAACATCTTGCTCATCAATTCTGTAAGCCTGTTTTCTCGATCTGGGGTCAAGCGCTGCTTGACGGCGCGTTGAGGGCTCTGACATGGCTGCGCACATGTTCCCTCAGTGTATTGATGCAGGATGTCTTTAAGTCCGCGTCTGAACGAAATTGGGATTGTCTCACAGGCCCTCAAAAATATTGAATATGCCTGGTAGCTGCTGTTGAGATCCGTGCTTATGATTAGTCCCCGACCTTTTTCCAATGGGTGATGTGAGAAGGCTAAGTCGAATAATCATATGTATATTGTACACAATGTTGCAAAGCATAATTAAAATTCACTGTTGGTTCAAATTGACCGTGCTCTAGACGGCAACAAAACGATATGTTGTCAACAAAATTGAATGTCTTATACACAAGTAATTATCAATTCACAGTTAAACAAAACGGACCGTGCTCTAGACGGCAACAAAACGATATATTGTCAACACAAGTAATTATCAGGAACACCAACGCCTGAATCGTGATGAATACATGCAAATAATTGAAAATATATGATGATATAAATAAAGTCACTGGTAAATATTGTCACTGATAATTGATGGATAAAAATCGTGTAAAAACAGTCTTGAAAAACATCACAAATAATTATTCCACTGTTTGCTAGGTTTTTAAATTATTTAATTATAATAATCCATTGTACTCTGATGTTCTGATACGTAGAATCATATACAAACAGTAATCATTTGTATAAACTGAGAATAATTCAAAGAAGAAGAATAAATCCACAAGGGAACCATAATCCACCGCATGTTTCATGCGTATTGCACGCGGGTGTGTATATTTATTAAACAAAACCCTATTTATTACAATTAAATTTGCAGTTCAAGAAATCTGAATTAAAACTGCTTGAAACTAAAAGAGATTGTTTCTAGAATCACAATTAAGAGAAATATTGTGTAAAAACAGAGTTAGATTATTTGACCTTAAAGAGTACTATATTTGTCAAAATTGAACATCGTTGGGTTGTAACGCGGAGCCGCGTGTTACAAACCAATAATGTGCAACTAACCAATCAAGGCTATTTAAGCACGGTGAATTTACCATGCAAGTCAGTTGTCGCGTTTGCCTTCTGGTGTGCGTTTCTCCGATGTGCTGTCTGCTACTTTTCACATACGCTGATTTTTGGGCTTGCTTCACACACATTGACAATTTCAGTCACGCCGATCTTCTTGCTGAACAACTAGAGAGACGAGCCAGTTATTGCAGAACTTCAACGAGTTTACTTAGCGGAAGTTCAACACTACAACAGAAGGAAACACAACCCAAGTCAACCAAAGCTGGTTGTCTAGGAGTACTTCTGGCTACTGCTACATCAATTGACTTACTCAGCAATTGCCGAAGAACCCAAGACCGGCCCTGTTATAGGCCACTCAACATAACTAACTTCGTCTTCCTGGCACTCTAACGAACTTTGTAATGTCGTACGGCATTTACTTGAAGCTGGGGCGTTTACAGAATTGCCGACCGCGCCAGGATACCGAGTACTGTTCTTACTTTATAGCGTCGTACGGCATTTACTTGAGGCTGGGGCGATTACAAACTCCACATGAAAATAAATAAACATTTTATTTTTACGTTTGGTTAATCCACTGTTTCTTCATAAAATTAATTTTTCGAGGGAATAAGTTTTAAAACATTGCAATGATTTCTAAAAAATGTAATTAAAAAAATCCTTTTGTGTATTACAATTAATTGGTTTGCTACTTTTCCGTTTTTGCATTTGTTGTTCGATTGCAACACGCGGCTTCGCGTTACAACCCATTGAAGTTCAATTTTGACAAATATATTTCTCTTTAAGGTCACATAGGCTAATTCTGGTTTTACACAATATTTCTCGTAACTGTGATTTTAGCAACAATCTCTGTTAGTTTCAAGCAGTTTTAATTGAGATTTCTTGAACTGCAAATTTAATTGCAATTAATAGAGTTTTGTTTAAAAAAGAGACACCCGCGCGCAATACGCCGGTAACATGCAGTGGATTTATGTGATTTAACGCTCAAAGCCAGGATTTATATATTTTGTGTGCTTTAACCATTCTTACATAACCACTAACAGTTCAGCTAAGACTTTCTGGATTTATATTTTGTGTATTTCTCAATCATTTATCCGAAACCCTACAGTTCAGTGGATTTATGTGATTTAACACACAAAACCTAGCATACAGTGGATTATTGTGACAACGCAAAACCTGGATTTATAATTTGTTCTTATTGTGACTACTTGTATACGACTTTTATATTTGCTTTGCTACATTGTGTTCAATAAAGGAATGAAATTTTGACTGAGCGCTTCGGGAAAGGGCCAGGGATTAATCATGAACGCGGATTGTAATAACAGCTACCAGATATAGGTAGGAAGGTACAAACTTACTAAATAGACAGCTAGCACGCAGAAACTCTTACGTCAACTACAAAACCTCCTACACTATTGTGTACTTTTTGACATTGTGAACGAGGTTAACTCTCTGGTTCCTAACGTTATTCGTGTCTTAATAATTGTATTGTGTCGGAAGTTGTGCTTATTTATCTAATGCTGGAATTGAAAATCCAAACAATGCAGACATTTTTCTGGTTCTGGATTTGCTGTTATATGATGGCATTTCAGGTCGATTGCTGATCCGGAAACGATTCCATCGCTTAATCCTACAGATTTAGATAAAAATTTCTTTTGCGGTAAATGTTACTGTTATTGAGATTAATGCCAGTCTCATGCAATATGCGGCTATTAAAAGTGAATAAATTAATAGGACGGGTTCATATGATCAGTCTGGAATGACATCCGCAGTTGATAATTCCAAGTACAATAGACCTAGAAAGTCCTTACACTCAATCGCGTACAGAGACGGCATTTGATAAGTTCGCGGTGGTGTATATATAAGCGCAATTCATTTCCTTCGCAAGACTCAAAATTTGTTACTTCATGCATCTGTCATCGGCAGACTGTCTCGATCTCTGTTTACGGCTGTTCGTTTTTGCTATTATAGATACAATGTCTCATTAGCTGTTTTTGCCTTCAGTCATGCAACTCTTGCTGCTTTGCTAATAGACAATTTGGAGTGCTTATTTCATTAATAACTTTCGTCCGCTTGGCAGAATCTAGGTTTTGAAGCAGGTATAACTGTCAAAATTTACCGTACACTTCGACGTTTTGTTTGCCGGATCTTTTTCCTATTAATTTTCTGGCTGACATCTATCTCACCAACCAACACATAACAAAACAACATGACACGTAGCACAAAGCTATCGGCACATTTAGAAGCCATTGTGGGCTCTAGTTTTCTCTCTACTTGCAGTAGTATAAGGTGAATTTAAGTTAAACATGTTTGATAGACTCAATTGTATTCATTTAAAATTGTATTAGGCACTGTGACCGAGTATTTTTCACGTAACATTGCACCCCAACAGTTTGGTCTAGACGAAGGTTTAACACGAAATGCAGAATAATAAAATTACCTGAGCCCAACTGATCCTTATATGCTCGAATAAGAAAACCAACTAATTTTAGTATATTTGTATTGTTAAGTGAAGGATAAAAATTGTAAATTTTGCAACCGTTAAAACAATATGGCTACTTCAATCAAACAATGAGGCCCACACAAGTCAAGCCAAAATATTGAAAAACTATAAACAATCACGATTTAAAAATAGAAATGCTCAAAATTATTGAAACATAAAATGATCCAGAATTTAAATGAATATTTTTATTTTTTAATATTATTTGATTGTATCAACCACTTTGATTTATATTTATGAATAGATCGTTACACTTCTTTTGTTGGACGAAATAATTCCTCCACACACGCAACTTTCTCAAAAAGGGCGTTTGGTAGTAGATGTATTCTCCGTGGTTTGGCTGTCACTCCATCCTTTCGGATCTAATTTTGCATATTAGTGACCCTGAAATCGACACTGTGTATAATTCATTCACCCTTCTTGTGGCAGGTTCACATGACGTTGATAGTGCGTCATGATCTTGTGGCTCAATTGAAAATGTTACCGATGTCATATACAGTGGGTCTTCTAAGTGTTGCCCGATTGAAGCTTGCATATGCAAAGTTTGGTTGCGCATTATTCGTTCTCGCCATCAATCCATATAAACTGTGGAGTGCAACGATCCAAAATTACACAATCCTATTTGCTATTTGCATCAAGGACAATATTTTTTTTCTGACATCCACTAAAATTTATATGGCCCTTGCACAATGTAATCAAATAGATATTCCTATTCTCATTAGCTCAGTATACATGCGACACCTAGCCCAAATTCTAGGCTAGATAGCTCTTAGTTTTGAACTTTATTGTCTACATCAGAGCTAAATGACACTTAGTATATCCAAGTGCTCCAACAAAACAGTCCATGTAACAAGAAGCTTAATTAAGATTATTTAGAATGTCTACTAGATCATGTAATTAAATAATAGCTGATTGCGCGGGTGGTGGTAAAAATTTTAAAATCAAGATTAAGAGCTTGAAGTAAACACCAATACCATTGTATATAACCAGTCGTCAAATCACATAACAAGCTTATCGCCAGTCGCACGTACTGACACGTTTCGATCTTTTTTGATCATCATTAGAGTACGACGCCAAACTGACTAACGAGGATCAAACTGCATTGCATGTATATGGAAAGCGAAATTAAATATGCGGCTCTCACCTCTAGTAGTCTTGCATGCACTATATTTGACAGGACATGTCTAATAGATCTCTAGGGAGCTTTAATGGCTCACTATAAACCAACTCGGTTGTTGAAGTTTAAAATGTGCCCTGTGTCTGCAGGGTATGGCCAATAAAAGTATAGAAATATCGTATACCAAGCTAGTACCATTCGTATACAACGAAGCTTACAATTAAATGAATATTGGTTGCGCGGGTGGATTTAACAATTAATTGAATCAAGGTTGTTTGACGGCTCAGAAGAATTCGCCGACATATTGTCAAAATGGAATTCAAATTTCATTTACGCGGTACCAATCAATATAAGCATAATTTTCTGTTAACCAATGGTGTGCGAGCTTAAGCTTGCATAAGTATATAAGCATGATGCATTTACAATGCATCATTCATACACGTTTGACATTTCCTACTGTGCACTACGCGTAATTGCTGTCGTGATAAACACTTGACTGTCTACCTACGCTGACTTCTTCACTTGCGTATGTTAATCTGTGTTGCCTATTCACTTAGATCTCAGTCACGCCAATTTTCTTGTTGCTGTACGACAAGTCATACGAATCGATAATCTATAAATCAGACTTATACGTGCGCAAGCCACTACGGTGATGCCGCAGATCTTCAACAAGACAATTCTGAGGCTTCGCACAGCAACTCACCTCTGTGGTTTCGACTCCATTCAGAAAGCAACACCAACCAGTCAACCAGAGCCGGTGTGTAGTTTCTAGGAGTACTTCTAGACATTGCAACACTGCCTAACGTTCTCGGCATTCAGCGGAAAACGCAATCCCGGCCCTGATAAGGGCTACTCACTGTACTTTTTTATCATTGTCTACGGCAATTTACTACTTTGTAACGTCGCCCGGAATTTACTTGTAGCCGAGGTGTTTAGAGTTCCGATATTGATATAAACAACTGTCCCATTACGTACATATATTTGTCAGTATAAGCTAAGATTTGGAGATTGTAGTAAGCGCGATTAATCCAGTGACCAGTTTCGTCTTTATAAGTAATTCATCGCGTGCTGTGTAGAATTTATCCTGACTGCGGCATATTCTGGACAGTACTTGATGAGTTCCCAATAAGGACGAACCCGGTCTACTGAAAGAATTATATTTTCTACATTATACAATGTGCATAATTGGACATGTATTTAGTAGTTCTTAATTCACGATGCAGCCATTCCACCATTCAATTTGCACGTGGATTGTGCGCAATATATGGCATTTCATTTATTCCTATGTTAATCAGAGACTCTCGCGATCACTGATGACACTTACCGGTACACAATATCGTGACACCCAATTATTTTGTTACTTAAACAAAACTTCCGGTGCTGCCAAATTCTAAGTGTCGCCATTACAAATCGACGACTGAAGCGATCTTTCATTTTGAGTAAGTATTTTGTATGTTAACAGCTGGTATTGTTATGTTGTTCGACAACTGGTTAAATACAATGGGATTGGTGTTTACTTCAAGCACGCAAACTTGATTTAAAAAATTGTTACCACCACCCGCGCAATCAATTATTGTTTAAATTGTATTGCCTATATATGTATATATGGCGAAAACTGCACCAAATAATGTTCGTGACTGCATAGAAATTGTGCAGCCGACATTTCCAGTCAAGTTCAATGTATGCGAGACTGCTAGAGGTGAGAGCCGCATATCTAAATTTGATTTCCATATATTCAATGCGGTTTGATCCTCGATAGTCAGTTTGCCGTCGTACTCTGATGATGATCATGGAAGGTCGAAACGCGTCAGTGCGTTGCAGCTGGCGGTAGTTTTGTTATGTTGTTCGATGACTGGTTAAATACAATGGGATTGGTGTTTACTTCAAGCACGCAAACTTGATTTAAAGAATTGTTACCACCACCCGCGCAATCAATTATTGTTTAAATTGTATTGCCCATATATGTATATGTGGCGAAAGCTACAAACAGTTAATGTTCGTGACTGCATAGAAATTGTGCAGCCGACATTTCCAGTCAAGTTCAATGTATGCAAGACTGCTAGAGGTGAGAGCCGCATATCTAAATTTGATTTCCAGATATATTCAATGCGGTTTGATCCTCGATAGTCAGTTTGCCGTCGTACTCTGATGATGATCATGGAAGGTCGAAACGCGCCAGTGCGTTGCAGCTGGCGGTAGTTTTGTTATGTTGTTCGATGACTGGTTAAATACAATGGGATTGGTGTTTACTTCAAGCTCGCAAACTTGATTTAATAATTGTTACCACCACCCGCGCAATCAATTATTGTTTAAATTGTATTGCCTATATATGTATATGCGGCGAAAGCTGCAAACAGTTAATGTTCGTGACTGCATAGAAATTGTGCAGCCGACATTTCCAGTCAAGTTCAATGCATGCAAGACTGCTAGAGGTGAGAGCCGCATATCTAAATTTGATTTCCAT